>JAJMCY010000009.1:0-70491 GCA_030565755.1 Ascobotryozyma cognata
TTTTTTTTTTTTTTTTTTTTTTTTTTTTTTTTGTAAAGATTGTAAAACTAAATAGATTTATTAGCAGATTTAGACTTAACACCATATCTTTGAACAGATTTCCCATCCGGAACGGTAAAGAATACTGCGGGGTTTCCCTCAGAAGCAGGCTTATCTAATCTAAAATAGCCCTTGCGCTCAAACTGAATAACGTCGCCTTCTTTGAGAGACGCAACATTCACATCACCAACTGCAGAGGTATGAAATTCAGTTTTCGGAGTAATGAAATCAGTGACATCGTCATCTTCTTCCAATTTATCTTTGACAATAAGATAATCGAAATCAACTAAATCGACATCAACTAAATCTTTAGTATTAGCAAGCCAAGTAACTTTCTTATCAGTTTTTCTGAAATCACCTTCAAGATGTAAATTTGCTTCAATTTCCTTGATGATTCCAGTTTTATCATCCTTTTTGAAAGATTTAATAATGGCATTACCCCAATCCATGAAAGTGATCTCTTCTCCTTCCTTAAAAGATTGGGCATCATCCTGATCAATAAGAATATCAGAAGCATAAATGACTCTCTTTTCACCTAATTCAGGGTTCTTTTTATGCTTTGGTTTCTTTTCTTCGTATGGCTTCTCAGGTCCATTCAATAAATGTACTTTGACAGGATTTTCAGCATAAACATTTACATGACGAGGAGAAATTGAATCAATGAATTTTTTATTAGTTGCCCAAATAGAGTTCCATTCGAGATTAATGATATTCTTTGAAGGTCCCTGAGCAAGAATAAATTGCCATAGGCCTTCAATAGTCATTCCACGTCGTCTAACTCCTCTTACGGTCGGAAAACGAGGATCATCCCAACCTGTAACAAGATTCTGATCAACAAACCATTGCAATTTACGCTTTGACAATAGTGTGCGAACAAAATTAACACGAGCAAAATCCCAAATATGAACTTTTCTAAGATTGAGGGCTTTAAGCATCCAGTCGTATTGAGGATTACGATCACGGTATTCAATTGTACGGAGAGCATGAGTGACACCTTCAAGAGAATCAACAATAGGGACGCAAAAATCATAAGTAGGATAAATCTTCCATGCGGTTCCAGTACGATGATGAGGAGTAAGATTAGTGCGATAAATGACAGGATCCCTTAAAGCTTTATTAGGATTATCGTAGGAAATCTTTGCACGTAAACAATACTTAAGACCTTTTTGAGTAGCATTATACATTTCTTCTGTAAAAATTTGTAACACTTCATCTACAGGTGTATCCCTTTTTGAACTTGGAATACCATTTGTTCTTTCTTCACGCATTTTTTCTTGTGGAGTGTCATCAGTATATGCTTTCCCATCTTTAATTAATTGTATTGCATACTCATACATTTCTTTGAAATAATCAGAAGAGAAAGTTGTTCTGTCAGCTTTGATTCCAAGTAAGTCCAAATCTTCAATAATTGATTGTTGAAATTCCATTTTTTCTTTTGATGGATTTGTATCATCAAAACGAACAATTAATTTTCCATGATATTGTTGTGCAAAATATTGATTTAAAATAGCAGCCTTGGCATGACCAATATGTAAATATCCACTGGGTTCAGGGGGGAATCTTGTTACAACTTTACCATCTTCAGCATCAACTAAACCAATACTATAATTAGCTGAATTTGATTTCTTATTAGAATTTGAATTCGAATTTGAATTTTTACCTGATTTTCCAGAATTTTTTCCACCTTTTGAAGTTTTTTTCTTCTCAGCAGCATCCTTAGTAAAATCTTCTACTGGAGCAATAAACCGACTATCGAGTTCAATAAATCTATACCATCTTGTAACGTTTATAAAGGTTCCTGAACGAATAATAGACCCTAAAAGAGGATTTGCTCTTAAAGCACCCCAAACAACAATATCACCAAGAGTAAAACCATAGCCAATAATAAAAGATCTAAAGTTCAAATGAGAGTCTAAACTTTCCAAAGCAGGATTAAGTTTCTTAAAGTCTCTAACTGAAAGATCTTTTAAAGAAATATCAATCCATTCATCAGATAATCTTTCTCTGTCTCTTAAATATAATTTTTCTGGAAATGCTTTACTCAAAGCTTGAATAACTGCTTTTTGTCCATAAATAGGTTCATTTCCTTGAACATGATAGCTGACAGTAGAAGAAGGATCTTTATCAACAATAAGACTTCCTTCATTATATTCTATTTCAATTGGAGGCAATGTTTCATTAGCATTAATAAATGCCACTGCAATTAAAACTTCAAATGGAATTGTTTGGGCTAATGAAGCAACAGTGACTTTTCCCGTAGTCATTATGATTTTTTTTGTATTAATAGTTAATAGAATAACAATAACAATAACAACAAGAAAAATTTGTTAATTGATATAATTTTATCTTGTTATTTTTAGACTATTAATAAAATTCTAAGACCCTTAAATTAAAGTAATTAATAGTGAAAATATTGAACTACAATAAATTTCTATGATCTGATCCCTTTGAAAGAAATTGTCAAAATGAAATTATTATAAAATGTATTAATATATAATAAAGCAACAAATAGTATATAATTTAGAATAAATTAATAGGAAAAATAATAGTAACTTTTTACAAACAAGAAAAAAAAAAAAAAAAAATTTAACTAAATTCAGTTTTTGTTCCTGTAATAAAAAAATAAAAAAAAAAAAAAAGGAAAAATAAAATAAAAAAATAGAAATATTTTAATTAAAAATAAATAAACAAAAAAAAAAAAAATTTTTCGCTAGTCAATTTCCTTAATATAGCAGTCAAACTTTATTAAGTGTTGCAATTTATTTGGCGATTTTTTTATTTTTACTAAATATTTACTTTTTACTTGTTTTCTTTATTTACTTTTTATTTATTTACAAACTATTTATAAGTATTGACTACTTTTTATTCTATTTATTACTATTTTTACTGTAAAAAATCAGTAATAAATTTTTAGATATGAAAATAATTTTTTGTTTTTCGTAAGTATTTACGTAAGTATTTACGTAATTACCCTACCTTTTGTTTCTTGGACTGCGATTCGTAGAGAAAAATATTTTAATTTAGCTGAAACAGGAAGTTTATTTACTTTAATTGTCCGGGTAAATATGAAAACCCTTTTGTTTTTATTCTAAATTTATTAATAACTAATTATATAAAATGGTAATTCACATATAGAACACATAAAAATAACTTATGCACATGCAAAATAATTGGGATATGCAGAAACACTAATGCATAAATTAATTATTTTATTAATATAATCGTGATAGTAATTACCGTATGAATTTATATAATAAATTTAACTAATACAAAACTACTAATACTACTAATACTACTAATAATAAACCTATTATAATACACATGTCTGCCAATTAGGTGCGCACTCTCTTATAAGTTATAAATACGTAAAAAGAGATAAAATCTCTTAATAAAGTATATATACTTAATAAATACATATAATAGTTATAAAATCATTTACTACGATTTGCAAGTTCAATTTTAGAATTACTTATTACGTTAGAAGTTCCTTCTAGAACCAACAATGAATGTTTGTTTGTATAAATTAATTTTTATACGAGATGTTTTTTTTTTTTTTGTTATATCACTGCACTCTATAACATAATACAAATGAAAAACATAACCCTATCCGTAAACTATTTTTAATGCTGCGATTACTAGTCTATTCAAAATAAACCTTAACCCTTTTCACAATAGCAGGGCCTCGACACCTTTCTGTCGCTTCGGTTTAAAACAGATCTAAACCTAGCATTTTTTATTAACTCGTCTGAGATATAATTTATAGGGTTTATCTAATAAATACGAGTATACATAGTATAATATTTTTATTTATTTTTTATCTTTAATTAAGTTCCCTTTCTCATAAGACTAAATAGCTGTAGATAATATATAATTAGCTACTATAATGGTAAATATGTTGGTCAATAAATATATATATATATATATAATTGTTAATTTGTTATGGAGTTGAATTGATTCTTGCTTAATATTTTCTTACCCTTTTTTTCTCTATGGTCATTTATTTTCAAGCTATTTTGTACAGTAGTTTCGTTTGTAGATCAGTTAATTCCGTTGAGTTAAAAAATTCGTATATATAAAATTAGTTTAAATAAATATAAATGTAAACAAAAGACCGACTCTTTGCTACACTAGTTTTTATATGTAGGAACGTTAACCTTTTTAGTTGCGACTAAATTACATAATAGTGTGCATTTTTTTTTCTTTTCTTAAGTTACATTAAGTTTAATGAGTTATATAAAATGGACTGAGTTATTTTATCAATATTTATTTCTTTTTTAAATACAATAAAAGTTTTCATATACTACTAAACAGAATTCTTTTAATTTTTTTTTTTTTTTTTGGTACCTTGTTTTTGTTATAGTTATTAATAATACAATCAATATATATAAAATATGTATTTTTTTTTTCTTTGATTTGTTGCTTAATGCATGTAGCATAAATAATATATATTGTTATGAAATATATAAAATAAATAAATAAAAATAACCGATTATATAATAAATATTTCTTCTAACTATTATTTTCAAAAGCAGTTAAAATTGTTCATTACTTAATTAGTGTACATTAATAATACAACAAAACTATACATGTAGTTATTTATTACTAAATAAAATAATTAAAAAAGTAAGAGAAAAAATATAGTAAAATATAGTAAAAATCAAAGAATAAAAAAACTAATTCTCATTATGCTGTAAATACTACAATTATTCAAATGGTAAAGGTTGTGATCACAACGGCTTGGTACGTAAGAAATGTGTAGGACACTCGTAACCAGAAGGATTTTTTTCAAGATACTTTTGATGATAATTTTCTGCATCATAGAAATTTGTCAATGGAATAATTTGCGTAGCTATCTGTTTGTTTGGATACCACTCTTTCTGAAATTTATTTTTTAAATCATTTGCTATTTTCTTTTGTTCATCTGTATCATAAAATATCACTGATCTATATTGTGTTCCAATATCTGGACCTTGTGAATTAACAGTTGTAGGATCATGAGTACGAAAAAAGAAATCAATTATTGTATCATAAGATAGAATTCTTGGATCAAATGATAATTGTACAACTTCAGCATGATTAGTTGTACCAGTACAAACTAATTTATATGATGGATTATCTCCTTCACCTCCACTAAATCCAACTCTTGCATCTATTAATCCTTTTCCATTTCCAAAATGTTTTCTAAATATATGTTCAACGCCTATATAAAATTAAAATAAGGAATTAATATTACGAATAACTTCTTGTACATGTGATTATAATGATTGAAAAAATTATTATTATTTATTATTATTTATTATTATTTTTTTATTTTTTTATTATTCACGTATACTTTATTTAGTTTTCTACTCACCCCAAAAACACCCTTCACCTAATGTTGCTACCTCTGCGCCTTTAGGTATATTAAGTAGATAAGAATACTTTGTATTATTAACTGTATGAAAAGACATTTTTGAAATCCAATTAAATCTCATTAATATTTATATATGTAATACACGAAATACAATTTAATTTATTTTAAAATAAAATAAATTAAAATAAATTAAATTAAATTAAATAAATAAAATAAAATAAAATGATACTACAAAAATATTTTATAATAATATTTACAATTTTTCTATTCTAACTATTTATTTATTAACTTCATTTATGCTATTTATATATAATTAGTTATCCAATAGATACTACCGGTAAAGAATAATATTTATTATATAGGTGTATAAACAAACAAATAAGTGCAATATAAATAAAATATTTCGTCATAGTAAACTGGTTGCTATATAATATTTGATCAAGATTTAATTTATCCATATATTTAAATTAACTTATATAATATACGGTATATTATATACCGTAATAAATAAAAATTTAAACCGGGTAATATATGGCTATGTAAACTTATCGTAATATATTGAACCCTATGATTTTCTTTGTAAATCTGGTTATTTTATTTATTTAGTAGTTAAATCATCATCTTCTAAGCCTTGTTTTAGCATTTTGAAATTAAAGATATTTTTAAAAAAGTATTTTCGTCTTTTTTATAGGAATTTTTTTTTTTAGAGATTTGGTTAGCAACTTTGTTGTATATTATAAATGAAAATATAAATTCAAACTTATAAGGGAATATTTATATGAATATGCAATTATAATTTTATATTATTTAGTTACATGGAATATCTCTTCAGGAGTGAATATATAAAAAATCTGATACTCACATTACTATAAAAAATTTTTATACAAATAATATTGCTATAAATAGGGTTAATATAAAAATTATTATAACCATAGTATTTATATACGTTATTAATATAGCTACCTAAAAATATACAAATAAAAAATTACGCGTTTTATCATGTTTCTGGAAAAAGAATTACAAAAGTTATGTGAAATTAACGATTTAACTATAATACTAGGTCTTATTTTTACTGTTTTAATATTATGGCCACGTTTATTTGGAGCACATCCAGATATAGATCCTTATATTTTAAATCATCAGGCTGATTTTTCACCTGTAAGAAAATCTAAAGAGTCACCAATATATAGATCATTAATTTCGCCGATTGGTTTTCCTTTAATATCAGGATTACAAATAGCCGAAGGTTATTCATATAGAAATGGTGATATACGAGATATTTGGGCACTCGCTAAAAAAGGAAAAATCTATTATCTTGATTCTTTAAAACATACAGTTTCACCTGATATTTATTCTTCTACATTTTATATTGATTTGGATCAATTGGATAAATCGATTAAGGAATTAGCTGTTGGTTTTATGAATACAATCATTAACGATGGTAAAATTGAAGCAAATTATAAAAGTGAGAGTGAAGTTAAAACTAAAAGCAAGCAAAATGGTCAAAATGATCAAAATGGAAAAAATATGTATTCAGGCCCATCTATTGCTATTTTACTTCCACAAAATATTACAAATTTAACAGTTTCTTTTGCTGCTGCTTTTTGTGATATACCTGTAATTTTAGTTCCTGATAACTCGGACCCTATAATGCATTTAATGGTTTCTAAGCCGACTATTATATTTACTTCATTTGAATATAAAGACCTAATAAATGAAATCTTAAATAAAATACCTACAATTAAAAATGTCTTTATAGATTACGATAAACAAAATGAATCAAATAGGTCGGATTTAAATGAATATATGAAAAATTTCAAAAATATTAATTTTTATAGTTGCAACTCTGTACCAGTTTCTAATGAAAATAATTCTATTTTCATAGGTATTCAAGGAGGAACATATAATATAAATATTTCAAATAATTCTGATATAACTACTCTACCCAAAAAGTTAATGAATCCTGCTTACATTACTACAACTAATGATGAAAATAAAATTATACCTATTGTTTACTCTCATTCTTGTATGGTCTCTGGAATGGGTGGTGTTTTAAAGTCACTTCCATTTGAAATTTCACCTAAGTCTTCTGATAGAATTGCCATATTGGAATCATGGAATGATATATACGGAAGAGTAATGCTTTATTCAGCATTTGTATCTAGCGCTACTGTTGAAATAATTAATGCAATTAATACTTCTGTTGAAGATGATAATGTAAGCCATTGGTTAAATAGGTTTTTAAAGATTACCAAACCTACAATCTTAATTGCTCCGCAAAGGTTTTTATGGCCATATATTGATACGGGTATTACAAGTTTTTTATTTGCTTTTAAATTATTGCTTGCTCGTCGTCTTCTTTCTAGGGGGATTCTTCCAAAGCATGCTTTGTTATTCCAGTTTGAATCAGTAAAAACTATATTTACTCGAGTTGATTCTCCACAAACACTTGAGAATCTTGGTGCTTTATCTCCTTCGTCTTCTTATTCTGCAACTTCTTTTGGTTCAGTTAAAACTACTTTGACTTCCAATATGCTTTCTATTTTGCGAGCAAAATTTGGAGCAAGAATAATTTACTCTTTAACTAGTCCTTGGATAGCTGGTCCTATTACTTCAACCGCCGCATATGATTATAGAATATTCGCAGATGAATATTCTGAAACTATGCTTGGACCAATTTCGCCTTCTTTAGAAGCTATTGTTCGCGATGTAGCCGATTTGAAAGCTCAAGAGGGTAAGGGTGAGTTGTATGTTCGGGGTCCTAGTTCTTCTTCTTCTGAATGGGTGAATACTAGACATTTAGGTAGATGGGGTGTTGATAATTGTTTTTGGAAATTCTAGAAATTATTATCATATTTTTATTTCTATATTTGTTGTTTAGGTTGATTTTTGGGAGATAATAGTTTGAAATGATTACATGGGGGGTGCTACAAATAAAAGATTTTGCATAATTTATTTATATTTTTAAATAAATTTGGTATTAGTAATTTATGAAAAAAAAAAAAAAAAAAATAGATTTGCATAGTGTAGATGAATTAATGAGTTAATGGATGCATTATAGAATGTGACTTAGTGTATTTTTAAAGATAATGTAAATTAACTTATATAACGTAGATTGATTATTTACAATGAATGATATAAGCAATAGAATTTGATTTTTTAAAAAAAAAAATTTAAAATATATAAATAAATAATAAATAGATTTTGATATTTCTTATTTTTCATTCGATGATGAAAAATCGGATTTTAGCGAAGACGAAGTGGGATTAGAAGATGAAGTTGAAGATGAAGTTGAATTAGGTTTGGATGAAACAAAAGCTGTATCATCAAATTTAGAATTCTCAGCTGAATTTTTCGATTTACTTTTTGGAAACAAATTCCTAATACTTGTAAATATCTTTTTAAAACTAGCAATCATTGGTTTTATTCCTAATTCCGCAATATATTTGCCCCATCTGAAAGATAGCCATATACGAATGGGTAGTAATAGTTTTACAATAGCATATGCAGCAGCAACTTGCGTTATAGTTTGAGTTAATTGTTCAGGACTTAACACTTCTTTATAATTTGGAGGTATAATAGCTTCAGCATAAGTCGTAGAAAAATCCATTAACCACTTGGGAAAATACATAGCAGGAGACCATTCAATATAATGAAAAAAATAAGATAAACCAATTAATGGTATTATAGCTGTAAGTTCATGTACAATATATAAGCCAGTAATATTAGAACCAGGAGAATCTATATACATATATAAATAAGGCTTCATAAATTTTGGTGCTTTTCTAACAATAGGCATATTTAAAATTGCTGGATTAAAATCTGGTTTTCCAATTTCAGACATGATTCCTTTATATTCACTTGGGTTTTTTAATTTTTTTTTATTTTCTAATTTTTTTGGTAAATCTATTTTAATTGTAATTTTATCATCATTTAATCCTAATAGAGATGGTTTTTCTTCAGAGATTTTTGAAGACATTAAAGGAGAAGGAATTTTATTAAATTTTTTAATCTTGTCATTTTTGTCATTTTTGTCATTTTCCTTTCTATAATTATCTTTATTAATATTATTATTGTTAATATTATTATTATTATTTGTATTTGTATTTAAAAATCTAATTGTATTAGAAGACCAAAAGTATTTATACTGCAACCATAGATTGGGATTTAAAGAAATTAGAGGCCTTAAATTGGGTTTTAAGGTCCTTATAGGATTAAGTTTTATTATATTCATTAAAACCAAATATATTAATTACTAATTAAAAGAAAAAAATTTGTATCTTCTATACAAATATATATTAATATAATATTTATTTATTTTATCCAATTTACATCCTTATTTTTTTGTACTACGCTTAAAAATCATTAATTTGCGACTAAGCAACCAACTGGATTATTATTATTATTAGTATTATTATTATTATTAAACTTAAAAAAAGTAATACTTCACTTGGTTACGGATACAACAATACTTTTTAAGATCATTACATTATAATTTGGGTTAAAAGATTTATACTTATTTTTTTCCGATCATTAGTAATTAGAAATCAGTTTTTAAGTGTGTTAAAATTGGTAAATTTACTATCATTGAATAAAAAATTAATAAATATGGGTCATTTAATTACACTTGCTACTTGTAATTTAAACCAATGGGCATTGGATTTTGAAGGTAATCGTGATAGAATTATTGAATCTATTATAAGAGCAAAAAAATCTGGTGCTACAATTAGAGTTGGACCTGAATTAGAAATAACTGGTTATGGTTGTTTAGATCATTTTCTTGAAGGAGATTTATATTTACACTCTTGGGAAATGTATTCTCAAATTATAATTAATGAAAATTGTCAAGATATTTTATTAGATATTGGAATGCCTGTAATTCATAAAAATGTTCGTTATAATTGTAGAATATTATCATATAATAAGAAAATTTTATTAATTAGACCAAAGATTTGGCTTGCAAATGATGGTAATTATCGTGAAATGAGATTTTTTACACCATGGATGACACCAAATAGTGTTGAAGATTATAATTTACCAAGAATGATTTTTAATATAACTGGACAACGTGTTGTTCCTTTTGGTGACGCTGTTATATCAACTTTAGATACTGTTATTGGTTGCGAAACTTGTGAAGAATTATTCACCCCACAGAGTCCACATATTTCAATGGCTTTAGATGGCGTTGAAATTTTTATAAATTCTTCTGGAAGTCATCATGAATTAAGAAAATTAGATACTAGAATACAATTAATCACAGAAGCAACGACTAAATGTGGTGGTATTTATTTATATGCAAATCAAAGAGGCTGTGATGGTGATAGACTTTATTATGATGGTTGTGCTTTAATTGTAGTAAATGGTAAAATTTTAGCTCAAGCTTCACAATTTTCTTTAACAGATGTTGAAGTCATTACTGCAACTGTTGATATTGAACAGGTAAGATCTTATAGATCATCAATATCACATGCACTTCAATCTAGACAGTCTCCTACTTATCAAAGAATCCACACAGACTTTGCTTTATCCCCCTCACAGGATTATAAATCATTTGATCCAAATATACATCCAACCGCAATTCGGGAAATATTTTACCATATACCAGAAGAAGAAATTGCTTTTGGCCCTGCTTGTTGGATGTGGGATTACCTTAGACGCTCTCATTCTGCTGGATTTTTTGTTCCTTTATCAGGTGGAATAGATTCTTGTTCAACTGCAATAATAGTTTTTTCAATGTGTAGATTAGTTGTTAAAACAATAAAAGGTGAAATTTATGATCATCATACTCATAAGGATATTGACCTTGTAATTAAAGATGCTCGTATAGCTGCAGGGTTTCCATTAGATTCAGATTATATCCCAACTGATCCTACAGAATTTTGTAATCGAATTTTTCATACTTGTTATATGGGTTCAGTAAATTCTTCTTCTGAAACACGTTCTCGAGCAAAGAATCTTGCAAAATCTATTGGTGCTTATCATTTAAACTTTGATATTGATAATATAACTACAGCTATTCGTGTATTGTTTTCTACTGTTACTGGGAAAACTCCAAATTTCCGCGCAAATGGAGGATCTAATGTAGAAAATTTAGCTTTGCAGAATATTCAAGCTCGAACTCGTATGGTTTTAGCTTATTTATTTGCACAGCTCTTACCTTGGGTTCGATCTAGGCAAAATGGTGGAGGATTACTAGTTTTAGGTTCGTCCAATGTCGATGAATGTCTTCGGGGTTATTTAACAAAGTATGATTGCTCCTCTGCAGATATAAATCCTATCGGTAGTATTTCAAAAACAGATCTTAAAAAATTTATAAAATATGCAAGGAATGCTTTTGATTTGCCTATTCTTGATGAATTTTTAAATGCAACTCCAACTGCAGAATTAGAACCAATCACAAAGGATTACGTACAAAGTGATGAAGCAGATATGGGTATGACTTACGAAGAGTTGTCAACTTTTGGTTATCTACGTAAAGTTGCAAAATGTGGTCCTTATTCGATGTTTTTAAACTTGTATCATACATGGTCTCCTAGATTAACCCCAGGACAAATTGCTGAAAAAGTCAAAAGATTCTTTTATTACTATGCTATAAATCGTCATAAACAAACCACAATGACCCCTGCGTATCATGCTGAACAATATTCTCCAGATGACAATAGGTTTGATTTAAGACCCTTTTTAATAGGTCCCCGTTTTTCATGGGCTTCAAAAAAAATAGATAGCGTAGTCGAGGGAACAATTGAGAAAAAAGAAACACAACAGGCCTTAGAAGAACATATGTAATTTGGTTACTAATTTTTTTTAATACAAAATGTTTTATTCTGATTACTTCTGTTTTATTATAAATGCAATCTTAAAAACATATCTTTAAAAACAAACGTAAACAGGAAAAAATACATAAATAACAAACTATAACTTACATAACTTACATAAAAAAAAAAAAAAAATAATGTATATATAAAATTAAAATAGTTACAAACCAATTACAGCTTCTGCATAATAATAATAAAATAAATAATACAATTTCTTTTTTAAAAAAGAAAAAAACATCATTTGTTCTGCTTTTTCTCGTTAACTATAATTTCAGGTTGCCATATTCGTACTGTGGCATCATCTCCACAAGACGCAAGCATTCCGCCATTAAAAGAAGTCCACGCGGTACAATTGACGGGTCCTTCGTGGCCTGCCAACTTATCTATTATATTGGGTCTATTACGGTTCCATATGTATACTTTTTCGTCTTCCGATCCGGAAACGATATATTCCTCATCATTTCCAGCAAAACAAGACTTTATAATGTATCTTGGTTGTTGTTGTCCGATGTATTTTTGAACTAATTTAAATTCTTTAATATCCCAAACATGTATTTCATTTGGAGCAATATTAACTAATGCATACCGCGAATCTTTAGATACATTCAAGCTAGTAAGCAAATTATTAATGTGAAGGGACTTAAGTATAAGATTAGACTCAAGATCATAAATATGTATTTGTTTTTCGGTGCATATTGATACCATGGTCTTTCCATCTGGTGTAATTGCTACATCGTGTATCCTTTTACCTTCCCATTTAAAAAGTTTTTCACCTTTCTTGTTCCATCTAATTATGTTCTGATCTAAAGAAGAAGTTACAAAACTTTTACTATCTGGAAACCATGCACTACCAGAAACGTGATCCTCATGTACATCCGAAAAAAATATTTGCTCCCAATTCGCTGTAGACCATAATGTTACAGCGTCATTTGGTCCACAAATAACTAAGCAGGAGTCATCTGGACTCCAGGATAAATGAGATATACCATCACTCCTGGGTTTACTGTTATTTATATTCCTTAAATTTAATTTTTTTACCCTTGTAAAAGTTTCAACCTCCCAAATATTTACAGTCTTATCTTTTGACGCTGAAGCAAGATATTTACCTTTATTTGAAAATTCTAGAAACCATACTTCATCGCCATGATCTAATAAGGTATGTGTATTAATAGTTGGAAAATAATCTCTAGAATCCGTTATATCATAAAATAAAGAATGAGGGGCAAATTTGCTATAAAACTTGCATTTAAGAGCCTGGTAGTCTTTAGCTTGATCTAATATAATAGAAAGTCTATTCTCAGGTAGCATTACTGTTGTCGAAATATAATCTAAGGAAAACAATTAGTAAATTAAAAAAATAAATAAATAAATAAAAATAAATAAATCAAAGTGGTGGATAAACTTACTTTGAAAATCACGTAGAAGATCTTTGCGAGATTCACCTTTTGCACCGTCCCAGTTTGCTTTTTTCTTTAATTCTTCTGGAGAAGATGTAATTATTAAACTGTATTAATGTAAGTATCACTGCATAAAAACAAAAACAAAAAATAAAAATTTCATAATTAATATATACGTACTTTGAAAGGAAATGAAAAGCTTTTTTGTCACAGTTCAGTTTAGAAATGTCATTTCTTAGTATTTTAAGGGCCTTTGAGTTATGACCAGCTTCTATAGCTTCTAAAAATTGTTGTTTTTTTAGTAACAATTTCAACTCATTTTTATCTACATTATCACGAAGAGGCAAAATAGCAATAATTTTTTCAACTAAAGACCAATCTCCATCTAAAACAGCTTTTTTCAATTTAGTTACTTCTTCTGATTCAATTTTAATATTCGAACAAGTTTCTAATTGGGAAGCAATGGAAGGATAGCCAATATCATAAAGTGATTGTATTAAAAGTCTAGTTACTTCTACTTTGTCATTTCCAAAGAAATCATTTTTAATAGTTGTTGCATTATTGGAAGTGGAATTAAAATAATTTGCATTATTTGCACCATGTGATCGAGCTTTTTTAAGATTAAAAATTTTCGGATTATCAGACTCGATGCTTGAGTTAATCGAATGTAAAGAAAAGGAGTCGGAAGAGTTTGCTAAATGAGACTCGGAAGGCATGTCTGAAATTAGGGTTAGTTAAATACAACGATGTGATTGTAAAGTGGTTGATTATAAATATAAATATGATTATAAATAAGTAAAATAAAATAAGTAAATAAAATAAATAAATAAATAAATAAAATAAATAAATAAAATAAATAAATAAATAAATAAATAAAATAGATAAAATAAATAAATAAATAAATAAAATAAATACATAAATAAATAAATAAATAAATACATAAATAAATAAATAAATAAAATAAATAAATAAATAAATAAAATGAATAAATAAATATAACAAACATTAACGTACCTGGGGAAAATAATTTGATTCTTTTTAACTGCCTGGCAACCGGTGAATTTGGGGTAGAAGACCTAGAATGAATAAGTAAATTATTAGAATTTGAAATTCTATCGTCAGAACTTAAACTTCCTTCCCTAGTATTTTCAACTCTATTTCCTCCTCCTTCTACTTGATGGAGTGTGTCTTCTTCTTCGTCTTCTGATGATGTTGATAATACTATCGAATTTCCAAATACTTGGTCAGAGATAGTAAATTCGTCTGCAGACCAAATTTCTAATGAACTTTCAGATGTAATTTCTGAAAGATCTTCAGATTCAGATGTATTATTTGTATGAACGAGTGTGGAATTATTTCGTTGTTGTGTTTGTTCTGATTCAAGGTTTCTATTTCTATTGGAATTAAAATTTGAATTTAAATTTAAATTTGAATTTGAATTTGAATTTGGGTTAAAATTGGAATTTAAATCTGAATCCACTGTGATTATTAGTAAGGGGAAAAAAATAAATATTAATTTAATACTTATAAAATTGTTATGCAAGGAAATTAGATAAAATAAATAAATAAATAAATAAATGTGTAAATATATTCGGATTTCAATATAAAAATAAATTATTTACTCTAATCTAAAGACTACCAAGCTATAAAATGTAAATAAACAATTTATTAGGCAACCAAAAAAATAAATAAATAATCAAAAAAACAAGAAAACAAACAAAGCCAAAATAAATTACAAAAATATTTAATTGTCAATACTAATAATAATAATATAATAATAATAATAATAATAATAATAATAATAATAATAATAATGTATGCTAGTTATATTATATTATATTGTATCTATGTGTTTTTCTATATTATTATAATTAACCTTAACAAGTAATTTTCGCTAATATTTTAATAGCCGTAAGAGCCTTAATATATGTAACCGTGGCAACGGTTAAAAGCTTATATATGCTAACTACGTATTGCCTTTATTAGAGTACACTATATATATAGTACGGTATAATAGTATTTATATACAACGTTGTTAAATTTATTATTTATTAATTATTGTTTATTATTTTCACCTTTATATTTATATTTATATTTATTTATTTTATTTTATTTATTTTTACTTTTATTACTTTTACTTTTAATCATTTACTGTTAATTATTTATCAATTATATTATATTTCTACTTTCTTTGTCTATCTCTTTGTCTATCTCTAATAGTTGCCATGTGTTGCCATAGCGGTAATATCTGGTTATCATCACACAAATATTTTAAAAAAAACTATTCAAAATTACCCGACTTAATATGTTTTCTTCTTTGTTTTTTAATAAACCCTAATCACTAAACAATTTCTATTGGCTATATTTAATAGTATATCTATATCACGTGACTATTTCTTTGTTATTTTTTCTCCACAATACATTCCTGTAGTAATTTAGATAAGGAAAATAAGTAAACTACGTTATACAAAGGAATTTAGATTACCGGTTGCAAATCATAAGCACGCAAGAGCTTCCGTTGCTATCCGACATTGTGCATATGCTTATTTCTATTGGTCAACATATGCTTAGTAATTATACAGGAGTGAACCTCAAAAAGTTTTTTTCTCCTCATTTTTAGTGTATATAACAACGGTTTTGATCCTGTTTTGACCTGTCAATTTATTCAATTATTCAATTATTCAATTATTCAATTATTCAATTATTCAATTATTCAATTATTCAATTACTCAATTTGCAATTTACAATTTACTCAATTTATTTAATTAAATTTATATTACCATTCTATTATATTATATTATATTAATTACAGTTCAACTCTTTGTCATTTTTTATTAATCGTTGCTATCTTAATTACTAATATTTTATTACTCGTTTAATCTTATTACTACAACTGTCATAATGGAATCAAAAAAAACTTCTCAATCAGTACAACCCAAATCCCAATCTAGATCTCAATCCAAATCACAATCAAAATCAAAATCAAAATCAAAATCCCAGTCTAAATCCCAATCGGATTCTCAAGTAGCAAAACTAGATACATATGATTATGTAGTTGGCAATATTGATCAATTTATTTTTGATAATAAACGCTTAGTCAATGTTTTGTACAATAAAAATATAGAATATGCAATTAAAGCAAATCTTATTGCTAAAGCTAGATTGCGGGGAATTCATCCATTAGGTAAAATAGACTTTGGTTTCCGTACTGAATTAACTGGCCATCTTGGGAAAATCACTGATCTTTGTTGGAACCCTGATGGAAACCGTTTAGTTTCCGCTTCTCAAGATGGCCAAATTATGGTTTGGGATGCTTATACTGGCTATAAAGAAGCCGTTCTCGCTTTAAATACAAATTGGGTCATGTCTTGTAATTTCTCACCTTCTGGTAATTTCGTTGCTGCTGGTGGCTTAGATAATTCAATCGCTGTTTACAAAGTTCCTACTTCTGAAGAAGTTTGGAATGGTTTAGAAACAAAACCAAAATTTCAACGCTTAGCAGCTCGCAAAAATAAATCGGCTCCTCAAAAATTCAATAAACGTCTTTTTGAATTAGAAAATAAACCAATCATTGGCACAGATCTCGGTAAAGAAAAAATAAGAGAACTGCGGATGGATAAAAAGCTTGTCTTAGAAGATATACCGGGACCTGATGACAATGATTTAAGTTCTAAATTAAAAAAGACTTTTGAAGATGCTCATAAGAAAAAATCTCAAAGCAAGGGAGAAAATTTTCTTGGCCAATTTGATGATGACGATGAAAATGATTTTGATTATAATGAAAATTTTTTTGAATATAATAATGATAAAAATGAGCGCAATGACGAAAATTTCGACTACGATGATGAAAATCAAAATGAAAATAATGATTTTGATAGTGATGCTGATAGTGATGATTCACACCCCTTCGATGAAGGAATGGATGAAGATGAAAAAGCAAAACGGAAAATGATTAATAAAATCACAACTGAATTAGATTTACTTTTAAATGAAAGAAATAGATTGGAAATTTCTGCAAATAAAGATTTTCCTGTACATCCAGAAAGAGCTGCCAGATATAAAAAGGCACTAGATGCAAATGAAGAATTTATTAAAAAACAACTTAAAGAAATCTTTAAAGGAAAAATTGATTTTGAAAGATCTTTTTTCTCCATTTTAAGGAACCCTTATTCTATTTTTGCTCAACAAATTTCTGATTTTTCGGTTTTCCCCTCAAAAATGTATGCTGAATTCTTGGGTCATGATGCTTATATATCGGGTTGTGAATTTCTTTCTGAGAATAAACTAGTATCTTCTTCTGGAGATAGGACTGCTTCTCTTTGGGATGTAAACGCCAATAAACAGATAATGACCTATACAGATTCTCCTTCTGCTCTTACATGTATTTCTGTTAATCATGGTCCTTCCCAATGTTTTATTACTGGTGGTTCTGATCCTAATCCAAGACTTTGGGATTTACGAATGAGTAACCGATGTGCACATGTTTTTGAGGGTTTTCACACTGCTGAAATTAATTCAATTAAGTTTCTTAAAGATTCACATTCGTTTCTTACGGGTTCTAATGATGGCACAGCAAGACTATTTGACATAAGACTTCTATCTTCTATTAATGTTTTTGCAACTGATAATCCAAGAGCACAAGTATCAGCGATAGAGTCTTCTTCCTCAATGAGACTCGCCGTTGGAGCGTTTGTAGATGGAAGTGTGATTGCATGGGATGCGTTGACTGGTAGAGAATATTCTAAGTTTTTGCCTCATAAAAATCTTGTTTCTTGTCTTAGTATTTCTCCAGATGGTCTTTCTATTGCTACAGGATCTCATGATTATAGATTAACTACTTGGGTACCTAGCAAGGGATCTTCTTTTCCTAGATTAGATCGTCTTTGAGTTTCATTGTTTATATAATACTATTTAATAAAAATTCATCTTTTAACTAACTTAACTAAAACCAATCTTAACATATTTTAACAAATCTTTTATTATTATCTTTGTCATTATATATTTATAATCAGATCAAATAAGTTTTTAATATATTAAATGTGAATTACGAATAACTACAAGCAGATTTACAATTGATAATAAATATATATGTTCATAAACATCTATAGACTATAGTAATATATGCAGGTTATGAAAATTACTTGTTGGTGCTGCCATGACGACATATGTTAAATTGTATTATGTAGTTTTATTGTTCAGCATTTTGGTGAACAATTTGTTCAAGTTCAAGATATTGAATATGAAAGTACAATTAAAATATGATAGTTTAATTTTTAGAAATTAGTAGTTTCATTGTTTTTTATTAATGTTATTATTAATATTAATATTAATTTTTTATTTTTTTTTTTTTTGGTTTAATTATCAATTGTTTTGACACAACAGTAAAGTTTTATATAATGTTAACATTAATGTATTCAACGTTTTTATATAATATCAAAACTTTAAAGTATAAAATTTAGTATAGTTAAATATAAATGCCAATAAAAATCTCAATAAAAAATGCAATAAATTGTAAAGTTTACAATATAACCTAGATAAATAACCGTATCTAGATATATACGTCTACCTATTATATGTACATTTCCCTTTTTTTTTTTTTTTTAAATGTAATTACTATTTAATCAAACTACAACATTTGTAATTATTCTACAGTACTAATTATCTATTAATTTGTAAAATTAAAAATTACTCACAGCACACTTAATAATAAAACAAATATTAAAGAAAAACATGATAATATATACTCAATTTATTATATATGCGTACTGTAAGCTTTTGAATGGAGAGTAGGAGAGTAATATAATGTCCAAATTAAAATCAATGATTACTAATACATAGATAATACCCAATTACAAAGGGCTAACACAATTCCAAATTTATTCCAAAACTGCCATAACAACCAAAAAGAATAAAAGGAAAATTCAAAAAAATCCAATACAACAAGAAAGACTAAGCTTAAAAAAAAAGCAAAATATAGAGAGTAAACAGTTATTTTTATAAGCAAAAAAGGATTAAAAATGGTATGAAAAACTGAATAATTTTTTGTAATTTTTTACAATTTTTTATAATATAACTATTAAATATTATGAGAATTATATTTTTATACAATTACTAACTTTTTTTTTATCTTTTAACTATTAATTTTATCGTTTTTACGGTATTTTTTATTTGCTTATTTTATTAGGCTGGTGCTATACAAAATGCTAAAAAAGAACTTAAAAGACTCGACGATTCTGTCGAAAATCAATATGGTATGAATATTTGCTATATATGGAAATATAATTGATTGCTTTATGAAATTAAATAGTTTATTGTGCATATTATTTATTATATTTTTTATACTATTTGCTATTTATATTTATTTATTATACACCTGTTGCAAAATTAGAATAATTTATGCAAAAAAACATAAAAATATTAATGTTACGAACTATATCGCAAAAGTTGCAATTAATTCCTAATAGAAAAAGCAATCAAAAAATTAAAACATACATATATATATATATGTATTTATATTAATTAATACTGACTATTTTTATACGGCAATTTTTGCCTTTTATCTTATATATATAGGTTCGGTCTTTTCGGTTTCCGGTCCAGTCGTTGTAGCGGAAAATCTTATTGGTTGCGCAATGTATGAACTTGTTAGAGTAGGACATGATTCACTTGTGGGTGAAGTCATCCGTATAGAAGCAGACAAAGCAACTATCCAAGTTTACGAAGAAACTGCAGGCGTTACTGTTGGTGATCCAGTACAGCGCACTGGTAAACCTTTATCTGTTGAATTAGGTCCCGGATTAATGGAAAATATTTATGATGGTATTCAAAGACCTCTTAAGGCTATCCAAGAATTATCACAATCTATTTATATTCCAAGAGGTATTAATACTCCTGCTCTTTCTAGAGATAGAAAATATGATTTTACTCCAGGTGATTTTAAAGTTGGTGATCATATTTCTGGCGGTGATATTTTTGGTTCTGTTTTTGAAAACTCGCTTTTGTCAGAACATCATATAATTTTGCCTCCTAGAGCTCGTGGTACAATCACATTTATTGCTGAAAAGGGTTCTTATAATATCGATGATACTGTATTAGAAGTAGAATTCGATTCTAAAAAGCATTCTTACAAACTTTTCCATTCTTGGCCTGTAAGAGTTCCTAGACCTGTATCAGAACGTTTATCTGCAAATTATCCTCTTGTTACTGGGCAAAGAGTACTTGATGCACTTTTTCCCTGTGTACAAGGTGGTACTACCTGTATTCCAGGTGCCTTTGGTTGTGGTAAAACTGTCATATCTCAAGCTCTTTCTAAATACTCAAATTCAGATATTATTGTTTACGTAGGCTGCTTTGCAAAAGGCACTTCTGTCATCATGGCTGATGGTACGCAAGAGTCTATTGAAAATATTAAAATTGGTGACAATGTGTTAGGTAAGGATGGTAATCCTAGAGAAGTTGTAGGTTTACCACGTGGAAATGATCAAATGTATCAAGTTACACAAAAGTACTCTGGAAATAATGAAGTTCATTCTATGTATGGTAATATTTCTTATTTTTGCAATGCTTCCCATAAAATTGTTCTTTCTACTAAGCAACTTAATGATATTATTGATCATGTTGAAGATGGTGATAATTATACTTCCGTTGTTTATTTTGACTTTGAAGATGTTACCACTTCTGATTCTCGCGTTATCAAATTATTAAAGGAAGCCACCAAATCCTTTAAGCATAGTTCTTATAATGGCTTTAAAAGTTCACGTCAATTAGCCATTGATTTTATTAATAATCTTGGAGAAAAAGAAATCGAATGGACTATTGAGGCCAGAGATGTTTCCCTTTTGACTAAAGAAGTTCGTGATGCTTCTCGACAATTGATTAACCCCATTATATTAGAAAATCCATCAATTGCTTCTTTTCTTCATGATAATCTTTTTAATCCAGAATTATCTAGTAAAGTTTCTTATCTTTTAGGTTTATGGACCGGCAGCTCTTCCGATGATCATTTCTCCTATGCTATTAAATATTCTAGTCCTGAACTCACCCATCGTGTCTTTGACTATGCTAAACATCTTGGATTGACTACATATATCAATGTACCCAGCAATAAAAATAACAAGAATACCTCCTCTTATAATAGTTATGTAGATGGGGAAAAGTCTACAGATAATAGCATTTTACCTGGTTCATCGGAAACTGAAACTAATTTTTCAATTACTCTTTCTGATTCTAAATTTTTGCAAAATAAAGAAAAAGAAAGTAATATTTTAATGTGCATTCTTAAAGATTTAGGTTTTGTTAAAGCAGATTGGAAAACTAAACTCGTTCCGTTTAAATTGGCTTCTGAATCTATTGATGTACGTGAAAGTTTCCTTGCTGGGTTGATTGATGTTAAAGGCTTAGGTTTAAATGAAATGGTTTCTATTTTAGAATCTTCTGATGTTATTGTGAAGACTGATGATTCAGCTGTTTGCGATATTGCTATTATGCTTGCACGTTCTTTAGGTATTAAAGTCTCTTCATCTGTTAATATCATAGATGAATCTAATAGTTCAATCAAAAATAAAGAGTATACTGTTTGTATGTATGGTGGAGAAGCATTAACTTCTGTTTTTGCAAAATGTGTCGCATTTGAAAATCGAATAAATGTTTCTAATAAAATTGATAGGGTTGCACAGCCGATGGATTTTGATATCAAAAAGGTAGGATGTGATGATTATTACGGTATTACACTTGAAGCCAGTTCTGATCATCAATTTATGTTGTCTAACTTAGCACTTGTTCATAATTGCGGAGAACGTGGTAATGAGATGGCTGAAGTACTTATGGATTTCCCCGAATTGTCCATTGATATTAATGGCCGCAAAGAACCAATCATGAAACGCACAGTATTGGTTGCTAATACATCTAACATGCCTGTAGCAGCTCGTGAGGCTTCTATTTATACAGGTATTACACTTGCTGAATATTTCCGTGATCAAGGAAAAAATGTAGCAATGATGGCTGATTCTTCATCTAGATGGGCAGAGGCACTTCGTGAAATCTCTGGACGTCTTGGTGAGATGCCTGCTGATCAAGGTTATCCTGCATATTTAGGAGCTAAACTTTCTTCCTTTTATGAACGTGCTGGCCGTTCAATTGTACTTGGAAATCCTCAACGTACTGGTTCAGTTACAGTCGTCGGGGCAGTTTCACCTCCCGGTGGTGACTTTTCTGACCCAGTTACTTCTGCCACTTTAGGTATTACACAAGTATTTTGGGGATTGGATAAGAAGTTAGCCCAACGTAAACATTTCCCATCTGTGAACACCCAACTTTCTTATTCCAAATATATTAACTCTCTTTCTAAATACTATGAAACATCTTTTCCAGAGTTTCCAACATTAAGAGATAAGGTTAAAGAAATTATTTCAAATGCAGAGGAACTTGAGCAAGTTGTTCAATTGGTTGGAAAATCAGCATTATCAGATTCAGATAAAATTACGTTAGATGTTTCTTCATTAATTCAAGAGGACTTTTTGCAACAAAATGGTTATTCGACTTATGATGCATTTTGTCCTCTTTGGAAGACAAATTCAATGATGAAGAATTTTATTACTTATTTTGATGAGGCTCAAAAATCAGTAGCTTCAGGAGCAAGTTGGAATAAGCTTGGGGAACTTACTTCGGATATAAAACATTCGTTAAGTTCTATGAAGTTTTTTGAGCCAAGTGATGGAGAAGCAGCTGCGAATAAACATTTTGACACTTTAAATTCCAAGATTGTTGAAGCATTTACAACAGCTTCTGAATAAGTTATAAAAATTGATTATTTTTCTCTTTTTTTTTATTTATCTCTTGTTTTCATGTTTTATTTGTGTGTTTATATGCGAGTAATTATTTATTTGATTTAATATATATTTATTTACTAAAGTAGATTAAATTATTAACAATAATAAAATATAATACATAGAATTCAATACTCATTACGTAAAATTTACAGGAGTGCTAAATAAATATTTTAATTACAATAAGCCTTGTTTTTTTAAGCTAAAGTGAATAATGTTAGTATTAAGTTGAATAAAAAAAAAAACTATAGTGTAAAGAAAGACTTACTCGTTATAAACCTTCTCGCTCATTACATTTCCTTCGTCGTCCTCCATTTCTACAGTGTTTTCTTTATAGGAATTTTCTTTTTTCTGCTTTGCTTGGATTTTTTTCCATACTGTAGGTAAGTTAGTAATAATAGGAGGATGAATAGTAATATTTTAAAAAGGAAAAAAAGTAACTTACAGTCAACAGCCTCCTGAATTGAGGTTATTTCTCTAAATAAAATTGGATCATTAATACCTAAACATTTAAGACCATGGACATGACGCATTTCAACAAAATGTTTTTCAAAGGCCTTTCGACCATTATAAATATAATTGCCACATATTTCGCATGTAAATTCTACACCTAAACCATGTAATTTCCAAAGCCAGAAAGGAATAGGTTTTCCATCCCAATTTAAAGGAAGTTTGAGAGGATTATATATAGCAGAGTTATTATTTTCATCATTAGAGTCATTATTATTTGTATTTTGGTATTTTGAAGTATTACTATTATAGTCAATTTGTAAAAGTGAAGGGTCATAATTATATTCTAAATCTAAAGCTTCCTGTTCTAAAATTCTTTCTCGTTCTGTCAAAGCAGCTTTACGTTCAACGTTAATTTTAGTATCTTGCCTTTTTTGAGCTAATAAATCACTAATTTTTAAAATCTTATATTTTAATAAAGGTACATCGTCTTCTTTTGCTTTAATATTAGCAGATTCTAATTTTTTACTTGAATTTGATTCAAGGTTTTTTTTATGTTTTTTACCATTTATATGACTTTGATATATAGATTTTTTAAAAGATTTTTTACAAGCCTCACAATAAATATGGTCTGAAGGCACTGAAGTCTCAGTACTAGTGTCAGTTTCAGATACTGATTTTTCTAAACTATTAAAATCATCTATGATTTTATTAATTTGTCCCTCTGGATCTTCTAAAGGAATACTCTTTTTTAAAAAACTCTCCAAATATGAATCTAAATGACAAACATATTTATAATAAGAACAATTATTTTTTAAAAAATCAAGTGGTAACTCTTCAAGTAATGAATCATAATGTTCTATAAAATTTGGATAAGAAATTGGAGTTGTGTTTGGTAAGGTTAACCATTCTTCATGTATGCTAATTAAATCTAAAAAACGGCCAAAATATTCTTCATCAGTGAAAATGCCATTTGTATAATCTTCTACATCTTGCAACCATGGCATTTTTGAATAAAATTCGTTTAAGTTTTCTATAGGTTGATTTGGATATTTTTCATAATAGGATTTTACTTCTTTAATTTGTTTATCAAATTCGTCCATTGGATCACTGATAGAATCTGAGTTTGAATTATCACCTAAGATTTTTGCAAGTTCATTTTCTCTTGATTTATCTTCATCTTTGTATATGTCTAAAACATTTTGTGCTTGTTCTTTTGCACGGTTTAAAAAATGAGATATTTGGTGTTGAATTGCAATTTTCCCATGAATTCCTTTAGGCTCATTTAAGATTCTATGACTAATTGCATTTTCAATTTGGTCTATTTCTTCGAGAGCGTATCTTTGGTCTTCCACCAGGCTCATTTTTCTGTGTGATTATTATTATTATTATTATTATTATTATTATTATTATTATTATTATTATTATTATTATTATTATTATTATTATTATTATTATTATTATTATTATTATTATTATTATTATTATTATTATTATTATTATTATTATTATTATTATTATTATTATTATTATTATTATTATTATTATTATTATTATTATCCTATTATAATCTACTAACGCTGTATGTAATTTGTATGTCATTTGGACCTGTAAGGTGGCACCTAGGTATTAAATATAACATCGTACAATATTACTATGTATTACATATTAATTAGACGCGTTTTACACATAACATAGTTGCCATAGAAACTAAACAAATACCCTTAAAATACCCTCTCAATATACGATGGCTGGTTTACAATCACCAAATATACAAGAAAACCGCAAGAAGGAAGGTATAAAGATGTAATTTCTTAAAATAACAAGGAAATAATTTAAAATTAATAATTAATAATAATTAAAAATTACTAAGATGACTGGAAATGTATTTGGGTGGCGTTTTTTTTTTTTTTTGAAATCTTTGAAATCTTTTAAAACTTGTATTCCTTAATATTAATTTAGACTCAATTGTATAATTTATCAATTTATGTATTTTGAAATCTACTAATTATATAATTTTATAAAGTTCATAAAATTCATCCTATAGAATTCATCTCCAATTGTGAGTATTTATATATTATATACTAAATTTATTACATAGTACTAAATTTACTATACAATACTAAATTAATTTCGTAAATAATTTAATGTTACTATATTTTTTTGTCTAACATTATTTAGTTATACTGTACGGAATACATTTATATTAAAGTATATCTATTTATACTATTTATAGTATACTGATTTATTTTCTGCTAAAATTAATTCTATATATATATTATTATTATTGTTATTATAATTATTATATATATATAAGATAATTTATTGTTTGTATTTATACTGGGAATATTTGCTATTTTTGCATTTATTTTTGCATTATATTTTTGCATTATATTTTTTTCAATTGCATTTTAAAATCTAATGCTTAAAAGCTTTTAGCTTTTAACATTTTTTTCATACTTTATTTAATTCGCTCGTTTATTGTTTGTTGCTTATTTGTTTTTATTAGTTTTATTTTATTATTTAATACTTCTTATTTACTATTTTTATTGTTTACAGGTACTTTTTTTTTTTTATTCATTGTTGCATATTTTCCGCATACAGGCACGCATTTCATACATTTCATACATTTCATACAATTGAACATATAAGCATACATTCATTTATATATTTATCCTAATATTTACATTAATATTTAAATTAGTATTTAAAATATATATTTACGCTTATATATTTATATTCACGCTTACACTGTTAAACACAGCAACATCAACAACAATGGATGCGCAATTCTCACTGTACGAGCCCTATTTCAATTGCAAGCTTTCCTATAAGTATCCTTATGGTGCCCTACTAACTCGACAAAACGCTGTTCGGAGAGTTTCTAAAGAAGTCAATTTGCCTTACACAATAGACAAATTAAAACGAAGGTCAGAATTATGGATGCTAGAAAAAATTAATTCAAATTCTGTAAATGCTGATTTCAATAATGATTTTATAAAATCTCTATATTGGAAAGTTCCTGACGTTTCTAGATATTTAACTTGTATGGCTTCACATGATACTAAACCTTACATTGCTATAGGTTCAGGTGGGGTGTCTCAAAATTTATTTATTTATGAATTAGATAGTAATAAGAAAAATTTAGCGCATTCAGAATTAATTCATCATCAAACTATTTCGTTACCAAATATTCACTCAATTGCTTGGCTTTCAAAGCATTCGAATGTGAATTCAAATGAAACTTCAAATGCAACTTTTTTAGCTACAGGTCATAAAAATGGTATTGTTAATTTAGTTAAAATACCTGATGTTCATGGTGATGATCCAGCTCAAATTTTAAATAGATTTCATCATAATTCTCATATTTTTTCTTCTTCTCATTTAGAGAGTAAATCTAACAATTTACTAATTTCTTCTCCCAATTGGAATTCTTGTCCTTCATCTTCAATAATTACTCTTTATCAACAACATCTTGTACTATGGGATTGTAATCGATCTGATTTACCCATAATAAATAAATTTACTAAGTCTGCAACTCACTTTGATCCCTCTAAACTTCGCGACGGAATTGTTGCATTTGCCGGACTTAATGGTGTGTCCTTAACTGATATACGGATAAAGGATTCTCCTTTATTATTTCCAGAACATGGTAATCTTCCTGCAAATCATGTAGTTTGGTCTCCATTAAATAATAATAAACTCGCTTCAATACATAAAGATAATACAATAAAGCTATGGGATATTCGTTCGTCTTCTCCTTATCTTGAATTTTCTGGTCATGATGAACAGATCAATACAATTTCATGGTCAAATGAAGATGAAAATAAATTAATTTCTGCAGACAATGAAGGTTTAATTCGAGTTTGGAATCTAAATGACTATTCCCAAAATGATAATTCATCTTTTCATAATAATGATCCAAATATTATTGCGGAGCATCAAAATGACAACAATGAAAATGAAAATGAAATTGATTATAATTATGATCACGATTATGATTGTATTCCACCACTACCCTCACTAACACGAAGTAGAGATTCTTCTGTATCTAGTTCATCTTTTTCCTCTCCTAAGGTTTCCCACTCTTCCCATTCCTTGCCATTACCGCTTACCCCGGTTATTTATTCTTCTGAAAATTCAACTAATTCAGCTAGGACTAGAAATAGTATCATACTGGAGTATATTGACGATAATTATTATTTATACACTAATACCGATAGTACAGATAATACAACAAATCATGAGGAGGAAGATGGTTCAGAGAAATCATCTTTAGGATCACCTTTTAAGCCATCCGAACGTGCGCCTAATAATAAAAATTTAAACAACACTGAATCCACTTTGCTTTCCCAGAATATACCTCGTACATCTTACATATTACCTGAGAAATATATTAATACTTCTTCAAAAAGTCAAAAATCAATTTTTTCCGATGAATTCTCTTGGCTTCCAAAAACCTTACAAGCTCAGCATTTGAGAAGAAGTGGATTATTCTATTCTACACCATTTGCAGCAAAACTTTATTATGAGGAGCAGGCAAGAAGTAACTATAGTCAGCGAAATTCTGGCTCAAGTTATTCAGCAGCTAATAATTCCAACAAAAGAAATACTTTCAGTAGTGATGGTTTCAATTATATGACAAATGGATTCAGAAATTGTCCGGAAAATGTGTCTACGCGTATGTCTTATAATATAATAGATATTTCAGTTCAAAACACTTGTACAAGAGCTTTCCTGACTATCTCTGCAGATAACTTAATTTCTCTTCATTATACGGCTGTATTCGGCTCTAATAAACAAGCTAAATTACCGAATGACGATATAAATTTGTTAAAAAAATCTAAATATAATGCTCTAAGGAATAATCATGAAACTGTCAACGATGACAAGCTTTTGAATTCTCGTGGAAGATCGAGGTATAAGTATGAACATAACGAATTAAATTGAAATGTTTACTGTCAAGGACTGTTAGAATCCACTTTGAAATGTAATTCTATACTTGAATCAAATCCTAATTTCTCATTAACTTGAACGTAATCAATGTCTCTCATTCGAAGAAAGTATTTTCAACAGAAATTAGAAGATTCAGCGATCCAGAGTATTTAAGTGACAATAAAGTGAAAGACCAAATCTTATCATTTTACAGTCATATTGAAATACCTATTTTTGTTATAGGTTAAAAACTAAAAATAAAAAAAAAAAAAAAAAAAAAAAAAAAAAATTTAATGACTTTTGTTTATTATTTTCGTAATTTATTTTTTGTGTTTCTATTTTTTCATTTCTATTTTGTATAGTTATTTTCCTTTACATAAGTGTTTTTTTTCTTTTTTTTGTATAACTATTTTCCTTTACATAAGCGTTGTTTTTGATAATTTAACCCCGATTTTTGTATAATATTTATTATAAGAAATTAGGTTTGAAAAAATTAGAGATCTAAATACACAATGAAAACAAATAATCTTTTGTCTATAAAAGAAAAAAAATAAACTGAAATAAAACATATAAAAAATTAACAAAGCATAAAAAATAAATAACCTTAATAAAAAATAAAAAAATTTTACGAAAATATGAAATAATTGCGGAATATATTATGTAAATAAAAAATCTTGTAAAGTATACTAAGTTTAGCTCAAATAGCTGCTAGTCGCACCCATTCAATACGAGAATAAGTTAATTAACACCAGCAACGATTTCTGCAGCCTTGGAAAGAGAATCAACCATGCGTTGACATTCCTTACGCCTTTTAACTGTAAACTCAGATTCTTTAAGTAAATCCTCAGATGGTTCACGATAAAGAGTTTCCAAAAGTTCTCTTTGCATATCATTCTTCGAGGCTGTTACTAATTTTAGCATGATGGCTTTAGGCACCATATCAATCATTGTGCGCTTAACTATGTTAAAATAAGAAGAAATAAGCATTTTTATTACTTCAGTCTCAATTGTTTCGCGCTCAGAAAGAGTCCCTGAAGCTTTAAGTACAGTTGGAGGAGGCTCCATAGCGGCTAATTTTCGTCTATTTTTTGCACTGAAAAAGCTACCAAAAAAGCTTCCATTTGAATTTTCAGCTTCAAGAGAAGGTGGGGTTGGAGCTGGTTGATGTGACGGAATTGGTTTCCCGGTTTTTGGATCAACTTGCACTGGCCTTGAGTTATTCATTTTCTCTGAAACAATAGACAAAGCTCTATGACCATTTAAAAAGTCTGGATGAGCAGTATTAATATAGTTCTCTTCCATAAAAACCAAATCTTCAACCAATTTGTTTGTTGGCTGCATACACCTTTTTAGAAAAGAAATAACAGATGATGACAATTTTTCTTTTAAAGTTGGATATCTTTTATAAAATGGCTTTTGAAGTATTTGTGCCAAGATTCTAACTAGTTCATCATATACAAGAGTTGAACATTTCAAGCTTGGTTCTTCGAAACGATGAATTTGCTGTTTTACTATAACTTCAAAAGCTGCTGTTCCAACAAACAATGCAGGTGAAGATCCAGAAGCATTGTACAAAATTGTTCTAATATCAACATCTTTAACTTGATCAAAAGGATCGACAGCTTTAATACCATTTGAATAAAGTTCATGGAATACAAATGAGATTCTTGCACCGCCCGAAAGTTCTGAGGAAGAGATATTTTGGCTATGGCCTTCAAGTATAGTGCGATATTCGTTTGTAAATTCTGTAATGATATTTAAGACAATATTTGAAGCAGAGCCCAAGTCATCAGAACCTAATTGAGCCAATTCTGATTGGTATCTTGCAAGGGAAGACTGGATTTTGTTTTTAATCTCTGGTAAAGTTGATTTAATATGATGCATTAAAATCATATTTAATTTACGGGCTAAAAAAGGGGTACCACAATATTGAGCTTTAGATCGATATGAAGGATGATTTTCAAAAAAATCACGTTCACGATCGAGGGCAAACCTAATAGATTTACCATTCTCAATATCTCTTTGTCCTCTATTTATTACCGGAACATAACCATAACGAAGAGGGATAATTCTTCCAGCTAAAATATCAACTACATCAGTTCCTTCATCCATTAAATCAACCTTAGTTAAAACACCAATTGTTCGAAGACCTTCAGGGTCAACTTCTCTAGCAAGTTTTAAACCATCTGAATTTGCTAAATCTGTATTTGCAGCAGTAACAGCAAGAATTATTGCATTAGGTTTTGCAATATATTTTAAAAGCATATCCTTAATTTGTCGTTCAATATCCTTTGGTTGATCACCAACTGGTACCTTTGTTAAACCAGGTAAATCAACTAAAGTGAGAGTAAGAACATTGGGAGAGTATAACCTCAAATTGATAGGAGAAGAAGAAATTCCAACGTTTTTACCAGTTTTCGCTTCTGTTTCTCTAACAATTTCTCTACGTATTTCATCGAAATTATAAAATTTTTTACCAGGAATATGAAGAAATTCACCCCATTCATCTGGATTTACATCCGGGTCATTGGTATTATTTAATTGTTCCGAAGAAGCTGAATCGGTTTTCGAATCAGACGGTCTACGGTTTATAAGTTGCAGAACAAGTGGTCTGCGGGTGACAATACCGGTTCCTATAAGCGTTAGTATGTGAAAAAAAAAAAATAAAAAATAAAAATAAAAACAGAATTATATATATATTGTATTATATAATAACCAAATAATTTAAATAAACATAAATGCTAAATCATTATTTATAAACATAAAAGCAAAAATGCAATCTATGCAAACAAAAGCAAACTGCAATTAAACTACTAAAATATAAACTACACAAAAAAAACAAAAAAAAAAAAAAAACACACCTCTGGGAAGAAAATCACGACCAACTATATTTTCTAATACTGAGGATTTGCCACTCGATTGAGAACCAACTACAGTGATTTGTGGCAAATCGATAGGATTTGTATTTGGACCAAGGGTGGCAAAAGCATCCTATATTGTTAGAAAACTAAAAAAAATTATAAATATTTTAAGTATAAATTAAATTTTAAAAAGAATACTTATATACTTACTTGTAATTTATTAACTGTAGAAATAAGATGTTGATCCATTTTAAATGTTTGGTTAGAATTTTAAGAACAAGCGAAATTAATCTTTTAAAGACCTGAGAGGTTTTTAAGGGGTGTTACCAATGGATGTTACAAATTATGTTGCTATGGTAAGTAAAATAGGTAGTCTCAAGAGATTACCTATTCTTTTTTTATTTTTTTTCAAATTTCTAAATATAACCATAAATGTTTACAAGTCTTTAACCGCGAAACGGTTACCATAACAACATATGAATTATAATTTAACATATTAAGAATTAAGTAAACACATTTCCAATATGGGAAAGAAATAAACAGAGTTATCTCTATTTATTACTTACTAGTTTATTACTAGTGCCTTTTATATTTTTATATTTTTTATATTTTTTGTACTTTTTATATTTTTATAACTTAATAACTTAATAATTATTAGTTTTATTGTTCCTATTTTGTTTTTATTTTTGTGTTTATTCTTTTATTTTTTTTATTTTTTATTTTCACTTTTATTTTATTACTATAATATACAATTTTTATATTATTAGTAAGCTTATAATAATACCGCCTTAGTATATACTAGTGCGTCTTGAGTAGTAATATATTTATATGATTTACTGTATAGTTTTATATTGTATATAGTAGTTAGTATTTATTACTTTTCCTATAACAAATTATTTACAGGTATGATTGTTGATTATAGTGTATTTTTTTTTTTTTTTTTTTTTTTTTTTTTTTTTTTTTTTTTTTTTTTTTTTTTTTTTTTTTTTTTTTTTTTTTTTTTTTTTTGATATAACTTATATGATTGTATATAATTTTATATGGATTTCATATTAAAAATTTACATTATATATTTATTATTGTACATTATATTTTAAATTATAAACTGTAAAGTTTAAAGTTAAAGTTTAATTGATTTAGATTGTATATTTTTTTATTAACTATTAATTTAAGAATTATATGTTAAATTTTGATAATATATATTATCATACACTAAATACAATTCTAGATATTTATATATTTTCATATTATAGCTTGTTTACTAATTGTTAGAATGCCTACACGAAAAAAAGAATTTTCCGCTGAAGATTTCACTTTGTTAGAAGAGCTCGGAAGCGGATCTTTTGGGGTGGTTTATAGAGCCATACTAAAGTGAGTATTACTAGCAAAGTTTTGCATATTTTTTGCATATTTTTTTGCATATTATTACTTTTTTTTCTTTTTTTTTTTCGCATATTTTTAGAATATTAGTACATATTGTTTTACATATATATATTCTCTTTAACTTATACATTTTTAAATGCATTTTTCAAATGCTAACTATACAGTGAAACAGGCCTTTCATATGCTATTAAACAAGTAAGTTTAAATTTATGGTTATTATTTACGTTATTATTGTTTTACTATTATTATTTAATATTTTATTTTATTATTGTATTGGGTTTTTGTTTACTTTAAGAGAAAGATAGCATTTATTTTGTATATTTTTTGTTTATTTATTCATATTGCTTATTGATATGGTTTGTTTATTATTTTGGTATCGAGACTAACTGTCAGATTGATTTAGAATCAGGGGACGATGAAATAGACGAGATTCAACAAGAAATTCGATTACTAAGTGATTGTAATTCAGAATATATTACTAAATATTATGGTTGCTTTTTAAGAGGTTATAAATTATGGATTATTATGGAATATTTAGGCGGAGGATCATGTTTTGATCTTTTAAAACCAGGTCCTTTCCCCGAAAAAGATGTAGCAATAATATTACAAACTATACTTCATGGTTTAATATATCTTCATTCTAGGGGTAAGATACACAGAGATATTAAAGCTGCCAATGTTCTTTTATCAACTGATGGTCATGTTAAATTAGCTGATTTTGGTGTAGCAGCACAAATTTCAAATAATATGTCACACCGTAATACTTTTGTAGGAACACCTTTTTGGATGGCCCCAGAAGTTATCCTCCAGGAAGGTTATAATGCAAAAGCTGATATTTGGTCTTTAGGTATAACTGCAATAGAAATGGCTAAAGGTGAGCCACCTTTAGCTGAATATCATCCAATGAAAGTTCTTTTCCAAATACCAAAACAACAACCACCAAAATTAGAAGGTAATCAATTTTCAAAAGATTTTAAAGATTTCGTATCCTTGTGTTTAACAAAAGATCCAAATTTACGTCCCTCTGCCCAACAATTACTAAATCATAAATTTGTAAAAAATGCTGGCAAAGAAAGTGAACTCCGAAGATTAGTAAGACGTAAAGATGAGTGGAATGCAAGAAGAAATGATAGATCAAAAATAAAATATTATGTTCCAACTATATATGATACACAATCAGGTTTTACTGCAAGAGGTTGTGAAAATATAACTGCTGGCAATAATAAATCCTCAAAATCTAATAAAAAGCATAAAAATAAACAAAAAAATTTAAATTATTCTAAAAATAATGACCAATATAAATCTGATGAACAAATTTATAATAGTGATTATGATTTTAATTATGATGATGATGATGATAATGATGATGACGATGAATATGACGATAATGACAACGATGATGACAATGATGATGCATGGAATTTTAATACTGTTAAAAATACAATTAATAATTTAGATAATCATAATGACCATATATTTCAAGAACAGAATAATTACACACTTAATCATAGTGATGAGAAGGAAAATAAATATACTTCAAATTCAAGTTATAAAAGTAATTTATCTACATTAAAAAATAAACCAATGGGTCAAACGTTAATTATGAAGAAAAAACGAAGAAATTCAAAATTATCTGAAGAGAGAGTTTTATCTAATGGTGATAATTCCAATATTAATGGTAATATAAATAACAATAATTATCATAATGAAAACATTGAGCATACAAAAGAAAAGAAAATATCATTATCTAATTCAAAACATCCTATAATTACTTCATCTTCTTCATCCTCATTATCATCTCCTCATAAAAATAAAAATGGAACATTGAAATCAAAATCTCAATCAGATGATAATATAAAAAGCATTATGGATAATTTATTAACTGAAATGCTTACTCATGATTTAAAAGCAAATCAAAAAGAAGCAATGATTAAATTTACTCATGCATGGAAATCAGTAGAAAAACAATTAGATGGGTATACAGAGAAATGGCTAATTGAAACTTTAGCCCATGAATTAATAGATTTAACTTTAGGAAAGTCAAATAATAAAGGTAGGAGTAATGATACTAAAACAGACAGCAATTATAATACTTCTACAAGCTCTACTAGTTCTACTAGTTCATTGAGCTATATGGACGAGGGATCAATTGAAAGTCTTTTGTATACCCGGTGGCATCAATCATTATTAAGGAGGTATCCAAATATTAGGCATTGAAATGAATGGTGAAAAAGATAAAACGTACACATAAATATTATTTATTTGATATACATACAAACAGATATACAAACAGATATATATATATATATATATATTCATACATACATGCATATAATAATTTTTTAATATACCAACAAATTTTATTTTATCAATATATGTTTTACCTTCTTTTTTTCTTTCTTTTTTTTTCTTTTTCTTTTTCTTTTAATTTTTGCTTTTTTTTTTTTTTTTTTTTTTTTGTGTTAGTATCTTAATAGCTTGCTTTTGTATCTTTTATTATAATAAGATGAAATCGTATTTAAAAAAACACTATATGCGAATAAAAAATAAATAAATGAATAAATAAATAAATAAATAATAAATAATAAATAATAAAAATAAAGTATCGTAACATTCATAATAATTTTAAAGCAAATAAACAATGAATAAAAATAAATGAAAGAAACTAGAAAAAAGAATCATAAATAAAAAAAAAAAAAAAAAACGAAAAGAATAAAAGAGATCATTTTATTATAATTTTTTTTATTTTTTTATATTTCATTATAATTTTAAGTTTTCTCGCCCTATGAAATAAAAAAAATAATAAAAATAATTATAAACAAACATAATTTAAAGATAACCTAATTCATATGAGCATATTCCCACCAGTGCTGAAGACATATTTCTTTTGTTAATACCGCTGCATCACCTTCAAAAAGTTGGCCAGCTTCGCAACCTTTACATTTGTCTGAATTAGGACAATTAATAAAAGGAATATGTCTATAGCCTATATCTTTAAACCAATGTATTTTATCTTTATCTTCAAATAAAGCCAAGCCTATAGAATGAACGGGTGCATCGCCCCATCTTTCATAATAAAAGCCGCCTGATTTATCTAAATATTCAAAATATCTAGAGTAGGGCTCGGATCTCCAAAAATCCATATTTCCAATTTCGAAATTTGACCAAAAATGACAAGTTGAATATCCATTTGTAATTTTATTCATTTCTGAGCGTGAATCATCAAGTAAAAAACCTAGAGCATTGTTTTTATGAAGATATTGAGGATTTTCTTTTAAGAAATTGACAGTAGTTGGCCAAAGACTTCTAACAGATTGAGGCGAATCATACAAAACTATATTAAACCCATAAGTTTTATTATTATCTTCCATAAACCAAAATACATCGTAATCAGTTTCACAATAATAATGTGTGTTAGGTTCAATACGCCAATACCACTTAAAATTTAACAGACGAGGATGATCATAAAAAACACCTGAATTCCATCGACACATATTGTGATAAGATAAAAGATTTGAATATTGTACTTTTTCTTTTTCTTTCATATATTGACCTTTTTCAGTAGCTTTTTTTAAATCAATCCATTTTGGTGGATTCCAATGATCTTTAGAAATTAGTTCAAAATAAACTTTTGCATTAGTTCTTTTTTTAACTTGGCTTTTAAATTCTTTTGTAAATGGTTCATCATTTAATAGTGTCCATGGGTATTTAAATCTTGAATTAAAACTTGCTTCAACTTCACCCATTGTTATTAATAATTGATTAAGTTCATTATTACGCACAATTGAAAGTAATGTCGCATTTGCTTTACCAGCTTTTGGATTACGTTCATGTACTAAAATTGAATCTTTTGGATCGTTTATTTTTTCTTTTATTACTTTATTAATATCTTCTAAAGAGTAATTACGAGTTTTTCCTTTTTTAGCGTTTTCAATTGCTAAATTAATTTCTTTTTCACCTATTAATTGTTTATCCTTACTATCGTTTATTTTATTTTCTTCCCCATTATCAATATTTAAATCGTTAGATGTTTCATACGTATTTTCATTTTCTTCATTTTTATTTGAATTTTCGTTACCAGAATTTAATAAAGTAAAATCTTTCAAAATGTCCGACAGGGATAAAAATGAAGATTGATCTGTTTTTAAAATATTTGAACCCTTCAAAGGTGAAAAATTATTTTGCCCATGGCTCAGAATAAGATATAATGAAAGACCTACTAAAACGGTAAGAAATAAATACCTTGTTCGTAGCCTTATTCTAGGGACCCCTGAAGACAACATTTAGCTCGTTTAAATTCGGAATTTTTTTTTTTTTTTTTAATATTTGTTTTTTTCAAGGTACTATTTCGTAATTGAGTTTTACTAAGGGTTGAGGTTGAATAATTTAAATTTAAGCATGCTGAAAAATAACAAAAAAAAAAAAGGGTTAAAATATGTGTATTACCGATTTATATAGATAGGGTAAAAATTAGGCTGTACAGCACGATGACTTAGACTACATACTTTATTGTGTTACAATGTAGTATATTAGAATAATTATTTTTTTTTTTTTTTTTTTTTTTTTTAATATACACTTATTTACACATATACAGACCGTACTGGTATTTGTATGTAGAAATTAATTTACAGACTAAATTGATAGCATAGTGTTGTTTAACTATTTTTTAGGAATTAATGAATAACCATAATAATTAAGTATCCCTCCTGTACTATTATTAGTATCATTCGTTTTTAATTCTTCGTAATTAACATTTTCCCATAAACTTTCTTTTTCGTTATTGTTAAATACAAGTGAAGCAAAATGTGGTTGGCGATATGAAATGTAAATAAATTTAGATTGAGTTGTAGATTGAGTTGTAGATGTAGATTTATCAAGTACTCTATGTACTTGATTCATATATTGGGAAGCATTTAAAGCTACGTTATCTGGTAAACTCCATACTGAACCTTTATAAGCTAGTAAAGCATCTAAAGTTCCTTTATCTATTGCTATATCAAAAGAATTATCTTCAAATGGTAAATCTCTAATATCAGCAACTATCCATTTCATTTCTGGATATTTTTCTTGCATTTCTTGTATTACAGTTTTAGAAAAATCTACATTTGTTATGTTTTTATATCCTGCCGAGTACATTTCCGCAGATAATGACTATTTATTAGAATAGAATTAAATAAGAATACATTTATATTTTATGAGCAAAATATAAAAAAAAATAAATATAAAATGCATATATATATTTATATATACATATACATATACTACGTACAGAATTTCCACAACCCAACATTATAATCCTTGAACATTTTTGCACTTTATCTTGTAAAAAAACTTGTAAATCTTTGTATGTTTTAAACCAATCGAATTCCGAATTATCTTTTGTATATCTGGATTCCTATCTGTTAGTTTTAATTAGTAATTTTATGCATTGATTGACAGTATAAATATGTATATATTTGTATATGTATACGTACAAGTGTATATAAATTAGTTTATATATATATATACATATAAATAAATATACATATAGTAAGTTTTCTACTTACCCAATAGTCTACAGTTTGTAATTTTTCCACTTCTTCAGCTTTGAGATCCATTCTTAATTCAATGGAATTAGATATGGTAGGTAACAAGTTGAATTAGTAAATTAATTAATAATAAATAATAATAAATAATAATAAATAATAATAAATTATAATAAATATTAATAATAAATAAATAATTAATTAATTAATTAAATAATAATTACAAATAATAAATAACAAACAATAATAATTAAACAATAACGTAATTTCTAGTAAGGAACACTCATTGGTAAAAAATAAAATAGTATACTATAATTAAAAATCATACACCATGATTCCAGAAATTCACTCCGTATTGAAATCTTCTTTAGAGTCTTTTAAATCTGCTCTTCAAAATGGATCCGATGTAGTTATCGTGACTGGAAATGAATCTGCAGGTATTTATTTATTTATTTATTTATTTATTTTTTTTCTTTTTTTTTTTTTTTTTTTTTTTTTTTTTTTTTTTTTTTTTTTTTTTTTTTTTTTTTTTTTTTTTTTTTTTTTTGGTAATAATATGTGAGTTTTTTTCACTAACATTGCGTTTATTTATAAATATATGTATATATAAATCTATATACATATATATGTGTTTATATATTCTTTGCTAGATATGGACTCGGTTGCTTCTGCAATATTGTTTGCATATTATGAGACTATTTCCAAGTTACATTTAGGTAATAAAGATTCAAATTATTGTAATGTTCCAATTGTTCCTATGGTTGATATTCCTAAAGATGAAATGAGATTACGTCCTGATATAACTTATGTTTTAAATACAGTAAATTTATTCTCAGAGCCATTATTTCTATATTCAAATGATATTTCTTTAAATTCATCAAAAGAAACTACTATATTATCAAATGTAATTAAAGATTCTTCTAAAATTCATTGGGTTCTTGTTGATCATAACAAAATTTCTTCAAATTTTAAAAATTTACTTCCAAATTCAAATACAATTTCTGTTATTGATCATCATACTTTAAATCCTACTGCTTATGATTCTTTTATTGTATCTCCATTAGTTAATGAAAAAGCTGGTAGTTGTTCTTCTCTTGTTTCAATTCATTTTGAACAATATATTAGATCAATAATTAAGGAAAAGAAATTTTCAAATTTTGATTTTTTAAAATCTATAGCTATTTTAAGCTTAGCTCCTTTACTTTTAGATACTTGGAATATGTCACCAAAAGTAGAACATTTTGATGAAAATGCATTAAGATATTATAATTATATACAATCAATTTCATCATCTTTATCTCCTTCTTTTGCTGTTTCTTCCTCTTCTTTTAATTCATCACCTTTTTCTAATGATTCTTTATTTGAAGCATTATTAGAAAAAAAATATGAAGTTGACCAATTTACAATTGATGAAATTTTACGTAAAGATTATAAAATGTGGAATAATAATCTTAATATTGGATTTTCATCAATCACTAAACCACTTTCATGGCTATATGAACATGCTGAAAAAATTACAAATTCAAACCGAAGAAATGGACAATTTCTCTTTGATAATGCTTTAAATACTTTTGCAAAAGCAAGAGGTTTAGATGCTTATTTTGTAATGACTCATTTTGGAAAACCTATAAATAATTTTTCGAAGGATTCAAAACATACGTGGTCACCTCAAGAGCGTAGAGAACTTGTAGCTTGCTTTTCTCTATCCTCAAATTTAAATCCCAATGCTATAAATATTGCATTACATAAAGCTGAAAGGCGGTTTGGTCTTGTTCTGTTGAATTTTTATGATAACTATAGTACAACTGAAAACAACCAACGTATATCTAACAAAGATTTTGTTATTTACAAATATAAACAAAAAATATTGGCTAGTAGAAAAAAAGCAGCTCCTTTCTTTTTAAAATTGTTAGAACATGCCAAACAAGTTTAATTACAGTATTTGGATATTCACAAAAATATATTAAAATAAAAGAAGAGCACAATGTTATAAAATAATTATCTACAATAAGATATCACCATAAGAAAAATATAATCCAAAAACAAAGAGAAATAATTTTAGGTAACTATATACAAAAAACATAAATAAACAATATAAACGTAAACAATAAAATCTACCAGGTTTTAATCATAATCATTTGGCGGTGGAGCTGCTTCATCTTTTCGTAAATACAAATCAATTGCTCCAGAAAATGCTGCAAATGCTGCACAACCCATTAAAGCAGATTGTGGGCCTGATTTTATAGCCAAACCTCCACCAGTTAAACATCCAGCAACGAGTCCATTATAAACATCATTTTTTGCTCTTAAAGATTCAACACAACATTCTGCACCAGAAAATACCATACCTATATATCCAAAATTTTTCCCACTTGAATAAGATTTTTTTGCCATATCTGTAAATTGATATTTCATTTGTAATTTAAATGGAAGTTCCGAAATTGGTTTTCCACCAACACTTGGTGGTAAATCATAAGCCATCTTATAGTTAGTATATAGTAAGAAATAGTATATAATAATTACGTATATTATACTATAATTAATAATAAATAATAAATAATAAAATATCGATAAATAAATGAAAAAAACTAACACTTGTCATAAAAAGTCCAAAAACTGCACCGAGCCCAAAACCAGCAACACCAGACATAACGGCTTTTGCAGGACATGATTGAATAAACCTAGAAGCCATTTGTGCACCAGCTTCTGCCTGTTGTTCTGGGGTCATATCATAAACAGATTGAGGTGCTTGAGGTGTTCCTCCTGAATAGGGAGGCATCCCCGGCAAATTCATTCCGTTTAAACTCATGTTAAGTTATATTTTAATTTCTTGATTTATTATTACTTGGATCACGGTTTAATTAAGTTTTTCAATCCTTAAAGAATTTTCGTGTTATATAGCAACCGAAAACAAAATTTCTGAATATAAAAAAAATGAGTATATATTACTACTTATTTGTTTATATATATATATATATATATACATATATTTTATATCAATACTTACTTAAAAATATTACAAGATGATTTATAATACACGTTGATAAACATATAATTTAAAAATAATCATTATAGTTGGTAATGAAAAAGTAATATAGTATGAAAGTAAAATATTTTTAGTAAAAAAAATGCTTGAATGCAATTTTAATAAAAGACAAACAAACAAGCAAGCAAATAACCAAATAATAAGCAAACAAATATATATATATAAATAAATAAATAAATAAATAACCAACATATGCGAAATATCTATCAAAATTGGTAGTAAAAATAAATAAAAAATAATAAATAATAACCAAAAGTAAATAAATAATAACCAAAAATAAATAATAAATAAATAAATATATAATTATATATATATATATATATATAAAATTATACAAATATAGTAATAAATATACAATGCTCATAGAAGAACAAAATGTAATAATAATCAATAAATATATTCAAGACTCACCCATCACCCAAACAAAGTGTATAGACTAACCAAAATTATGCAAAAATTTAAATATACAGGAATCAAAAAAAAAATTCTAGTCAGTTTTTGAAAACTTAGCGGCAGAATAATCATTTGCGTTCGAAATTGATCTATTTGAATAAGAAATCCACGAAGATGTTTGATCACGCGATATGTCAGAGTTTAAAAAAATAGATTGTTGTAATTGTGGAGAATTTGATCTAGATGAAGAAGAAGAGTCTGATTCATTAAAACTCGAATTAGGATTTGTATTTTGTTTATGCAAAAAAGAATTCGAATTAGATGAAACACTCGAATGTGAAAGAGAAATGGAATTAGATTTTCCAGTAGGATGAACATGCGAAGGATTAAATGAATTTGGAAGAGCATGCGAATAAGTCTTATTATGAGTATGCGCATGTGGTTGTGTATTATTATGTCTTTTACTATGATCTTTGGGTGATATCGAAGACACTCTGCGCTGCATTAATCTTCCGGATTGTATCGGGTTTATGTCAGATTTAATGTCAGAGTCTGCTGAGATTGCAACAATACTTTCTTGATCTGTTTCCTTACCGTTATTATTATTGTTATTATTAGTAGTATTAGTATTGTTACTGTTACTATTATTGTTATTTTTGCTATTGTTATTGCTATTTTTATTTTTATTATTATTGTTATTGTTGATACTGCTATTGCTATTACTACTATTTTTGTTATTATGAATGTTACCGTTACCGTTACCGTTACTGTTATTATTAACAATATTGGTTGTATTATTATTAGCATTAGTAGTCTGATTATTGTTATTAGTATTTGAATTGCTGTTTAATGATTCACCTAAAGTTGCAGATTTTATATCATTGTAAAGAGACCATAAACCAGAATTGATTCCCTCGGCTATTTTTTTACCCAACTGTAACATTTCATCTGAACCAGATGTAGTAAATGAGTCAAAAGCAGCAGCTGAAAGACTTGCAGAAGATGCACCACGTTGAAGAGAAGAAGCATTCAATAAAGTGTTGTTATCGACGAAGGGAGAGATTGACCTTCTAGCAATATTAGAATTTATTGAAGGAAAATTTGCTTTGTTACTATTAGTTTTATTAGGAGTTGAGGTATTATCTGCATTATTTGAGTTTGTATTATTATTTAAATTATTAGCATCCGAAGTATTTGAAGCCATAGAAACCGAACGAGTAGAAGGGGGTGTAAGTATTTCAGCAGACTTAAATGGTTGATGAGATGATAATAAGGAAGAAATTTCTATACTAGTGGAAAGCCGATTTGAGTTCGAATTTGTGGTATTATTTTGATTTGAACTATTTTGAAAATTTAAAAAAGTGCTTGGTAAACCATTAGAAGATATAACTTCATTAACATAAGCAGATTGAATTTCTTTTCGAAGTTGTACTAAAGTTGATTCAGCAGCAGCTAACTCAGACCGTAATTCTAATACGGTTCTTTCCTTTTCAGCTAATTTTCTAAGTAGTTGAGAAAATGATTTTGAATTTGGAGAATCTTCTTTATCTGAATTTGGATTAGAATTTGTATCAGGGGTTGGAGGAGTTATGTTTTTTTTATTATTTATTGAAGTTGGGGTAGAAGGCGATTTTATAGGAGAAAGAGCTCTTTTTGGTACAATTGATAAATGTGGTTTATGTCTTGGACTTCTTGATGGGGAAAGGACAAGAGGGTGAGGAGAAGAAGGTTGATTTGATGCAAATACTTGTGATGGGAAATCATCTGAATCAATGCGCGAATGAGCAGTTTGAGTATAAGTATGTGTTGATTGTGGGGAGAGAGAAGGTTTTTCTTCTACTATTGTGCTATCTGATGGAGACCAAGGAGCATGACTAGTTGATGAAAAGGAGGAATGAGTTGATTGCATAGGGGAAAAAATATTAGGAGTAGAAGATAAAAAAGTTGAAGATGAAGATGTGGACGTTGAAGATAAAGATGAAATTGAAGATTTTGAGTGTGAATGAGAAGGGGAAAGAGGAACAGAAGAAGGTGAAGAAAGGAAAGGAATAGAAGGAATTGGGACTAGATTTGCTCTAGATAAGGATGAAGAGTGTGAATGCGAATGTGAAGGGTGTGAAGGGGAGTTACCAATACTATTACATTGTGGACTATGATCTGAAGCCAGTTTTTCAACTAATCCTAATTTCACAAGTGATCTTCCATGTGATGAAGACACACTTGATACTGAATGATTTCTCGACCTCGATCTTGAATTCGAGCTTGATTTTATTAAAGAAGGAGAGAAATTAGATGATTGTTGTAATTTTTTATGTTGTTGTTGTTGTTGTTGTTGCTGTTGCTGCAACGGGGAAGAAGGGTCCTGCATAGCGAATAATAAATTCTAGCAGATAAAAATAGAATGAAATGAATTTATAAAAAAAATTTCAAATAACTATTATAATTGTAATAATAAAAAAGTTTAGTTTGAAAATTTAAATGATTAGCATAAATGTGGCAATCAAAATATTGGCATATGTCCTAAATGTAAAATAATATGTCCTATATGTGCTTAAATATGTCCTAAATATGTTTAAATATGCTATATATGCTATAAATGTCAAAATATAATCCAAATATATATATATATATATATATTTTTTTGTGTGTGTGTGTGTGTGATAAATGCAAAAATTAGATGTAACCACTATGCGTTTAAAACAATTCCTTACAATATACTATAGAAGACTTTAGTAAAGTTGAAAGGAATATAATGGCAAGCAAAATTAGATTGATAATATAGTGGCTAACAATTTCCTTTTAAATATAATTTATATTTAATTGTAAATGTAGAATATAAAATTTAATTATAATTTATGTTAATTATAATTTATATTTCAGATATAGTTTATATTTTATTATAATAGAAAAATATAAATTTAATTATAATTCTAACTATATAATGAGGCCAATTTAAAGAAATATAGCATGCTAGATTCAAATCTGTTTGTTTAGGTTAATTCATATATATTTATATATGCAAAACAATAAATTAACATATAATAAATAGTATACAAATAATATACAAATAATATACAAATAAAATATAAATTAAATGTAATAGATAAATAATATATATATATATATATATATATATATATATAATATACAAACTTATACAAATAAATATATCTGTTGGTAGTCAATTAAATCAATTGTAACCAACGTGTAAATAAATAGTATATAATTAAATAATATTATAATATAGCAATATAATAATATAATATGAATTTATATAATAAAATTTATCTTATTTATTATTATTCAATTAATAAATTAATTAATTGAAATTAATTGTGCGTGTATACAATTAAATTATACTATAGCAATTATTTATTTAATTATTTAATTATTTAATTATTTAATTATTTAGAATTTATTTACAAGTATTTATTATAGTTATTATACTTTATTCATTATTATAGCAATTTTAATTACTGTTTTTTCTATATATAATGCACAAAAGAATCTCGTGGGTAACCATAGTAACGCGATTATATTATATAATTAGTACGTATATATTACCAACCATCGGCGGACAGCACATATGTAAATAAACATAAACAAACATACATAATGAGTAAATAGTAAATAAATGATACTTAGTATAAGAATAATAATAAGAGTAAAATAACAATGAACGATAGATAATATTGCTAAAGATAATATTTTTTAAATAATTCGGGTTGCTTTTTCATTTAATGTTTTAATATGTGTTATTAATATTCTATATTTTTACTGTATACATAATGCCTACGATAAAATACAAAGACGCGTTCGTGTATATTAGATAATATATTATGTAAGAAGTGTATACAGTAAGTAAAAATAGTATAAAAGTAAATAATAAAATAAGAAATATATACAATTTTATAAAAAGTATTAGTAAATGCAATTGTTGATTAAGTTTTATATTATATACAATACAACACAGTACTTGCAGTACTGTGTTGTATTGTACGGTGCAGAGTAATATGTTATACTTTACAAGCGTATACATCATACTATATAGAGCGTATATTTCATACCACTATTCCGGGGTATATTTCATACCAAATACAAAGAGACAAAAACAAAAACAAAAACAAAAACAAAAACAAAAATAAATTTTCATCCACAAAAAATTTATAACTTATAATTGAATTGACAATTGCGCATTTTTTTATAAATTGTAAATAAAATATATATTACTTGTAACATGTCTTCCGTAAAAACTGATCCTAAAACTGAAAGAACTTTCATTGCCATTAAGGTATTTATGTTTATGTTTATGTTTATGTATATTTTTTTATAGTCTACAACAATAATAATACTAACTATCGTATCCTTCAGCCCGATGGAGTGCAAAGAGGTCTTATTGGAAACATTCTCTCTCGATTTGAACAAAAGGGTTACAAATTAGTTGGAATTAAATTAGTAACTCCATCCAAATCCCTTCTTGAATCCCATTATTCTGATCTTACTTCAAAACCATTTTTCCCTTCGCTTCTCTCTTATATGATGTCTGGGCCAGTTCTTGCTACTGTTTGGGAAGGAAAAGATGCAGTTAAAACTGGACGTACCATTTTAGGTGCTACAAACCCTCTTGCATCTGCTCCAGGAACTATCCGTGGGGATTATGCTATTGATGTTGGTCGCAATGTCATTCATGGCTCTGATTCCGTCGAGTCTGCAAACAAGGAAATTGGCTTGTGGTTCAAAAAGGAAGAAATTGTCTCCTATGTTCCCACTATTGCAAAATGGATTTACGAGTAAACTATAATGTATTTATATTATATTCTATATATAAATGAATGTATATAGATACATTATGCAATTATTTATATTGTATACACTTAAATGATACATAGATATTTATTAGATACAAATAGATATATGATTAGATATTCATAAATTAGTATATATTGATAGTATTGTTATGTATTTATTGTAATGTTTGTAGATTGATTATATATATTTTATACTTATATCATTTTAATTATTATATTTTATTATATATAATTATATTTAATATATATTTAATTTCAAATCTCATGTACATCTAAGTCCTCTAAATAATTTTAATGTCTGGAAATCATAGAAGGACTACTTCTTAGAAAAAATCTTATGCTCTAGAAACCACATAACAACGATCAATATTCATCTCAATTTTTATAGAAATTGCCTAGCAACGTTTAAATATACTTCTACCAATTATTTACTACAGGTACGGTATAATTTAATTCCTTTGTAAAAATTATTTATTTTACATGCCAGATAATTCGAAAGCAGCAGCTGCTGCTAATGCCTTGGTTGAAACTGCTAGAAGTCAATTTCATGTTATAACTCATTCTTCCACTTGTGCTGCAAGAACTGGTTGTATACATTTTACTCCAACTACTACTACTACTACTACTACTAATACTTCACCTTCATATAAAAATGCTATATCAACTCCCACAGGCTTTATTTCTTCTCATAGAGGCACCATCCCCCATTTAACTCCGGATATTTTAATTTCTCATTTAATTCCTAATGACGCTTTACCTGCAGCTACTCTTCCTTTAGAACATTTTCTTGAATTACATTCCAATTCCGCGTCATCCTCATCTTCATCGTTTTCATCTTCTATATATCCTCCGTTATTTAAATCTAATAAAATTTCTTTTAGAGATCAAATATGCATTCCCTCAACAGTACCGATATTTTCTTCAATAAGAGAAACCCATGCTCCTTTATCAACCTATTCAAAATCGAATTCTGATACATCTGTTATGTCTTATTCTTCTCAAGGTTTTCAATATGTCAAAGTATCACATTTTTTAACTCTTAACGGTTTCAATTTAAAATCTAATAAATCGGACCAGCCTGATAAATCTGATTCAATTACTCCTTCTATGGGAGCTGATTTCATGTTTGCTCCAGCGGATATAACGGAATCAATTGTTACTGGTAGTAAAATTGGTAAAAATAGAATGAATAAGATTTTAAAAAGAACTGAATCTTGGTTAGATGCTATTCTTTCTTCAGAGTCTAATAGCTCATCATCAACTCCTTCAATAATTGTTTCTTCTATTCCTGGTCTACCTGAATCAGCTCAAATTTCATATCTTTCAAAGATTAAAAATTATATTTCATCATCGTCATCTTCTAGGATTCATATTGGCGGACTCGCTTTTTATACCCTTCGTGATAATACTACTCCAAATTCATCTATAAACATAAACTCAATTGCAAATGCCGCTGGATGTACAGATTTACCATTATTTTATTTAGGACATGATCTTATTTCTCCTCATCATGCCTTGGATTTATTTTCAGTTGGAATAGACATTATATCTACCGATTTTATTTCATCTTCTGTTGATGCTGGTATTGCTTACAACCTCAATTTCCCATCATCTATTTCTGAAAAAAATAAAGACTTTCAAGGCTCACAAGACTCAAAAGATACAACTGAAAATCCACCTTACTATTCGCTATGGTCTAAATTATCTCCAGATGGAAAACAAACCGAAACAGATTTGCGTCCATTATCTGAAAATTGCAATTGTTACACTTGTAAAACTTCTCATAGAGCCTATATACATCATCTTTTAAATGCAAATGAAATGCTGGCATGGGTATTATTAGCTATTCATAATTATAACAATTGGTCTAATTTTACACGAGAAATAAAAAAATCTATAACAAATGATACTTTTCAAAAATGTTGTAAAGAGTTTACTAATTTATATGGCACTCCTTTGGAGGCATCTCAAAAAATTATTTCGCTTTCTGAAAACAAAGTGCTTCCTAAGAATCGTTCATAGAGCGTTTAATTACAGTTTGATTTACTACCAGGGTCTAGTTCTATCTATGATTACTAAATTTTTATTACTAAAATGTTTTCTTCTTATTCCTGACCCAATACATACCACCTACACTACTTAATCCATTTTTATATTGTACAATAATCTATTCTAAAATGTATTCTTTTCTTAAAATTCTAATGATACCTTTTAACAATTCGTTAAATATTATTATTACTAATATTGCACTATATTGTGAGTAATCTATCAATAGATAGTTTAAGACGATTAATTACTATCTGAAATCACCATAGCAACGTGATGGTATATTACTTTCTTATTTTAATTTGCTTACTAACATTTTCTGACGTCACGCTTCACATAATTTAAAGATAGGACAATTAGAATTTGAACAGCAAAAGAAAAAAAAATTACTATAAATAGATTAAATATCTATTAAGCACATTTGGATTTATTTAAACTTATATTATTATATATTCTTCTCAGATAAGAAATTTGCTTAGAAATGGCAGAAACTGTTGAAGAAGAACAAAAAATTATTAAAAAAAAAGAAGTTGTTCATAATGCTTTTCGAAAAGCAAATCAAGTTGGATTTGCTATAAGGAATAGGAAATATGCCTCAAATGTGAATAAAATTAAAAATTTTAAATCACCTTATTCAGTCTCATCTTCTTCATTATCTTTTTCGAAAAATGTTCTTTCTTTTGTTTTGACAAAGACAATTTATGAAAATTCAGCTTCTTTAGAAAAAAAGGATAAAAAGGATAAAAAGGATAAAAAATATGATTTTTTAGTTAAATTGACATTTTTAAAAAATGGTCCAATACATATTTCTATAGATGAAAAGGATCGTTTAGATAAAAAAATATCATTTCATGGAACAGATGCACAAAGTAAATTAAATAAATCAAGATTTAATGATGCTTTTAAATGGACAATAGAAAATTCAATTGAGTCATTATTAACTAATGAAAATGTATCCTTTACATCCTTGAATGATGAAAAGGAAAATGGGAATTTAACTAATGATGATGGAATATACACTGTAATTATTTCAGATGGTCATTTTGTAAAACTTTTTTTAAATCCTTTTAAATTAATTTTATATTATAACCATGCCCCTCAAATTGAGCTTAATTCACTCGGGTTTTTAAATCTTGAACACTATCGCTCAAGGCCTTCAAATCCTAAAATATTTGACATAAATTCTGAAACTTCAGAATCCAATTTAAATAATTCTGAGCAAAATAATTGGGAAGTAGATGTTGGCTGTTGGGATGAAAAATATTTTGGATTTACAGATTCTAAACCACGTGGTCCTGAATCTGTTGCATTAGACATTTCTTTTTCAGAATGTAATACTTTGTACGGTTTAGCTGAGCATGCAGATAAATTTGCCTTACGCGATACAATAGAAACAAAATCAGATCCATATAGATTTTATAATGGTGATATACCCACTCAGACAGCAATTGAGAATGGTGGAACCGTTTCAACATATGGCACTGTTCCATTAATACAAGCTCACAAAAAACATATTTCAACTGCTGTATTTTGGCTTAATTCTTCAGATACATGGGTTGATATTCATAAATATAACTCTGATAGCATTTCTTCGCATTTTTTCTCTGAATGTGGAACCATTAATTTGTTCTTATTTGCTACTCCTGGTCCTGCAGAACTATTAAAACAATATACACAACTTACAGGTCGTACTCCCTTACCCAATCTTTCTTATATTGGCTATCATCAATGTCGATTCTCTTATGGAACACAGAAGGAATTAGTTGGTGTACCTAAAAAACTTGATGAAGTAAATATTCCTGTTGATGTCATGTGGTTAGATATTGATTATACTGATGGAAGACGTTATTTCACTTGGAATAAAGAAAATTTTCCTTCACCAGAAAAAGCTATTGCAGAACTTGCTAAGTCTGAGCGTAAAATTGTAACTATTATTGATCCTCACATTAAAGTGGAAGACTCTTATCCTGTTTATAAAGAACTCATGGAATTAATAAATGATAATAATTCTCATGGAGCTGTAATACTCAACAAAGATGGAAAGCCTTATATTGGTAATTGCTGGCCGGGTGATTCAGTTTGGGTAGACTTTTTTGATACAAAAGGAAGACAGTTTTGGGCATCATGGTACCATAAAGGCAGATTTTGTGGTGATGCAATCAATGTTGGTATTTGGAATGATATGAATGAAGTATCTGATTTTTCGGGTGTAGAAAGTACCTTTCCACGAGATCTTATCATTCGACAAGGATGGGAATGGCGTGATATGCACAACCTATACGGACTTGCAAATCATTCAGCAACGTATGAAGGTCTCAAGCATCGCAATACATATATTGATAAAACTGATAATGGAAAATTAAAGACTATACGTCCATTTATCTTATCTAGATCTTTTCATGCTGGATCTCAAAGATATGCTGCTGTTTGGACTGGTGATAACTCTGCTGATTGGAATCATCTTAAACTATCAATCTCACAGATTCTTTCTTTGAATATTTGTGGGGTTCCATTTTGTGGGTCTGATGTAGGTGGCTTTATCAATTCACCTCAGCCTGAACTTCTTGTAAGATGGTATCAAGCTGGTGCTTTTTACCCATTCTTTCGTGAGCATGCAAATTCAGGTACAGAATATCGTGAACCATATTTATTTAAGGAGCCTATTCTTTCGTATATTCGTAATGCTATAAAATTACGTTACACTCTAACCCCTGAGTTCTACACAGCTTTTTTTCATGCACATATTTCTGGTGCTCCAATCATTTTGCCTATGGCTCTTGCTCATCCTGGTGACAGTTCTCTTGCTGAAATCGACACACAATTTTATTTAGGAGGCTTTAATCGTTCTTTACTTGTCGCACCAGTTGTTACCGAAGGAGCTACTTCTGTTGATATTTATATTCCATCTGCTGATGAAATTTTTTATACTTATGATACATATGTTGGAATTACAGGCAGAAGTGGATTTCAAACTTTCGATGCTCCATTAGGAAGAATTCCTATTTTAGCTAGGGGTGGTGCTATTATTACTCGTAAGGATAGTTATGTCAATTCTAGATCACTTCTGTTGGGTGCCGATGGTGCTTTCACCCTAGTGGTTTATTTAGATTTGAATCAAAAAGCTTATGGAAGTTTATACTTTGACGATTATGTATCATTTGAATATAAATCAGGTGAATTTATTTATAAAAATTTTACCTATGAAAAACAACGATTAAGATCTAGCAATAGTGTTGATAGTGATATAATTGGTAAACAATCAGCTCATGCGGCAAATAAATTCTTTAATTTATTGATTGATAAAATTATAATTGTTGGTGAAAATGTGAAAAGCTTACCCAACCGTGCTGTTGTTACTCAAAATGGACATACTAGTCAACATGGATTTAATATCACTAAAAGTTCTGAAACGAATGGTTCTAATATGATTGTTGTGGAAAATTTGAAAATACATGCAGCAGACGATTGGGAATTGACATTTTCTAATTATTCTATTTGGAAGAGACTTTTGAACATATTCTAGTTGTTCACTTTTTTTTTTTTTTTTTTTTGTTAATTTTGTTCAGATTTGTAGTATTTTTAATTTTATTCTCTCTAATAATTAATATCCATTTTAGTTGCATAGTTTATCTACATTTAAAAATTAATAATTCTCTATTGCATATTCATAAATAAATTGTGTCATCAAATAAAAGAAATTTTCATTTAAATATCAAGTGTCTGAATTTTCATTTAAATTTTCTATATCTGGTGTTGATGGGTTTGAATCAGAGCTTAACTCAGAATTGGTATGTGACTTCCGTAATTTTTCAATAATCTTATCATTACCACCTGTATTCGAAACTATTTCACTAATGGCAGAAGATAACTCTGGGTATTCTTTAGACATTTCAAGTGCAAGCTCATCTCTATACATTACCATGTAATTTAACTTACTTCTTACAGCTTTGTTATCACGAGTAACCAATTCAATAAACTGTCTAGTATAAATATCTGGATTTCGACCATTTTCTACATATTCTATTAACTCTCTAGGAATATCCACTGTTGCCTCTCTGCCATATTTATCTAATGTGTTTAGTTGTTTTACTAGAGTATTCCTAATATAAAATAGTTAGCAATGAATAATAAATTATAATATAAAAATTAAAATAATAATCACAACAACAAAAGAAAAAACGTACAATCTATTAATTATTGCTTTATGAGAATTTGCACCATCAAAATCATGAACTAATATTGCAGATTCAAATAAATTTTGAACTATATTTTTTAAAGATTCTTCAATGAGTTCAAATTGAGTTCCAGGTTTTTCTATATCATGTACTCCGGTTACAGTAATTTGATCTGCCGATGCTACTAATACGTGTGTTTTTTCTATATCTATTTCTTCCTTTTCATCATCTTCTTCGTAATCTTCTTCATTATTCGTTATTTTGTTATTTGGATTTTCTTCTACATTTTCAGCCTGGGTTGATGACGTTTGCTCCGCAACCCGTCCAATATTTTTTTCATCTTCTTTTTCAAAAATGGTATTATTATTATCCATCTTGTGTATTCGAATAAACAAATGAATAAATAGGAAATGTACCTTAATTATTTTTTTAATATTTATTAATTTTAAATTGATAAAATGATAATTACACAAATATATTGTTAGCTTTATATACTGATTAATCTACTATCTTTATAAAGTTTTATAACGTTTTTATAATTTCTTGTAATTTCTTATAGTTTAATATTCTGCTACTTTTGTCTATTGTCTGTTACCATTAATATGGTTTAGTATTTAATATTTAAGCTTTACAATTAAATTTAATATTTACAGGGCTGTCACAAACGACATTAAATAAATATAATATATAAATAGATTCATATCTCAGATATTAATATATTAATTACATATAAATAAATATTTTAATATTAATATATTAAATATGCAAAGACGAAACTTTGTTACCATAGCAATAGTATTTGGTGATTGTTTAAGACAAGTTTTATAAAAACCAAATGATATTTTAAATAGTATTTGTTTTTCAATTGCTGGTATATTCTATTATATTTATATAATAAAAAAAAATATTATTTTATCTTGTTTAATTTTCCATAAACTTAATACTATTATGCTTTTATATAAGAAGTAAATTTAAATCTTTATGTCGGAATTTGTCAATATTTTTTTTGATATTATGTAAAATGGGTATATTATTGAATAATAATACATAACAACGGGATTAACTAACCGATGATTGTCATCTATGTAAGAATTACTTCTTACATGAAGACTGATTATCTACATACAAACATAATAATTAAAATGTATTTCATATTCACGTAAAAAGAAAGTGTACACTATAATACCTATATAGTATAATAAGTACGATGAAATTAAGTAATAGGTATATAAATATATAGATATATAAATATATATATAATACATAATAAAATTTGTTATTAACATTAAAACATATTATTTAAAATAAATAGAATAAATCGAGAATAAATAAATGTATCTCGTCCTTTAATAATAAAATAAGAATGTTATTATTTTAGTATGAAACTTTTAAATATTATAACAGTAATAAACGGTCAAAATAAAACAAAATAAGATAAAAAAAAATGGATTGAAAATTAATTATAATGTAGAAAGATTCTTTTTTTAATATTAATGGAGTTAAACAATATGAGAACTTTTTTCAAATAATCATATGATTTCCAGCTTTTAATAAATATGACAATTAATAGAATAAAGTAACATAACATATTTAAGAAGGAAAGATAAAAGGACATTAAAAAATAATAAATATATTAACATGATAAATAAATTAAAAAGTATAATAGCAAAAAACTAAAAAAAAAAACTAAAAAAAATAAAAATAAAAATAAAAATGAAAAAAAATATATATACATATAAATATATAAATATATATATTATAAATAAAACAAAGTGAACATCCAATTCCTTTCTTTTAAATATTAATATGTTCTTTTTGTTTAATAATATGAAGATTTATTAATTTTGATTCTATATTTTACTCCACTTTATCTTTATTATTTATTTATTTATTTATTTATTTATATTCTTTCTTTTTATCAAAAAAGAAAAAAAAAAATAATAAATAAATACATCAATAAATAATTAAACAAAAGGTAATAAAATGATTAATTATTAATAATAATATAATCTATGCCTTGCGAGATCTAGTAGAAACGCCAGATCGAGTGGTAATACCAGAAGCAAGAGGAGTAGCATTAGTATCATTATTAGAGATTGATATTGGTGAAGAATTTGATTTTGATTTAGATTTTAATTTTCTAGCAGAAGCAGTCTTTTTAGAAGAATAAGATTTAATATAAAAAGCAATAAAAAGTACAAGATAAGATGAAATAATAGCACAACCAGCAGTGGCAGCATATTCTTCACCAGCGCAAGTACCGTAATTTGGTAATGAATAATCAGCCAATTTATTTGCGTAGTAAGTATAAGTTCCAAAATAAATGAAACCAATATCAATAACAAATTGAAGAATTTGGAAACGAGTTACCCATTGTTTCCACCAAACTCTAATACCACGTGCAGAAAGGAAATAATAAAAATACATAAGAACATGAACAGCAAGATTTAAAGTTATAGGTACCCATTGAATTGAAGTACGGCCAGTTAATTGAGTATAACATAAAACAGCAGTTGCACCATGGTGATAAGTATGTAAGAAAGTGAGTGGTTTTTTCTTTAAAACAAGGAAAACAGTATCAATTAATTCATAATATTTAATTAAATAATTAATATAATATAAAGTAATTAATTTATTAAGCCACATTTCCGAAGAGCAAATTGAAAAAAATAAACCATGAGACCAGACTATTGGAATAAGTATTTCAGCAAATGCCAAAAGTACAAATAGAGATAAAACAGTCAAAAATAAATTATGAAGTTGAAATAAAAAATTCAATTTAAGAGGTGGGACATTTTTTAAAACTGCTCTTCCACCAAAAATTATAATATAATAAGAGATAATTGCTATAGTGACTTCTTTAGTTGATGACAATGGTAATGATGAGTTTTGTTTAAATACAAAATCATCTGCAGGATAGCCTACGATTTTTTCAAAAAGATAATTTAAAACTGGCCATACAAAGTATTTTCCGTTATCTGACATGTTGACAATATAATTGGTCTAAGAGGTTAGTAAAAAAATAATTGTATGTTTAATTTGCTACAATAAAATTTATTTGCATAAGAAAAACAAATACAATAAAAATTTAACTCACGCTTTACTTGTAAACGATACTGAGGGGTACACTACTAAATAACAATTGGTATATAACAAATACGATTACAATTAATTAATTAATTAATTAATTGATGTTAATTATCAATTGTTCTCGATATTTGTTGATTAAAAAAGAAGGAAAAAAAATTAAAAAAATTAAAAAATTAAAAAAATAAAAATAAAAAAATTTAAAAAAAATAAATAAAAATAATGCAGCCTTTACCGTCCTCAGTATTTTCCTATTTAAAAAAGCGCGAACCTGATCGGTGCGAAAAATAAAAAAAAAAATTCGGAGACGAGAAAAATGCAGAAAAAAAAAGAGAAAAATAAATAAAAAAAATAAATAATAGCGAAAAATTTAGAGAAAGGAAAAAAAAAAACGCGATTTTAATTTTGATTTTCCTGGCTTAGGGTATGTTTTGTTTTACAACTTTATTGCATTGCTACTATAACAACATGCTGTTCTTGGTATTACCTTTGGAATTCTGAGTTTTACTATTAAAAGTAATTTTAATCACGATACATTATCCAATCACATTCTTTCAAATCGAAAGAGTAATTTGATTACTCAAAATAAACAATTTTGCACTCTAAAAAATTATATGGGAGAAATTCTTTTTCGTTATTTTTTTTTTTTGAATTACTATAGTATGCCCAATAGAAAATAATAAAGAAAAAATAAAAAATAAAAAATCAAATAAATAATATTATATAATTAATAAATACAAAGCGAAAATTAATTATATAGCATTATTTATTATATATAAAAAAAAAAATCTACACATAGATTGATTTATTATTTAGTTATATAGTGAGTAATATTATTTATTTAAAATATCAAATTATTTTATTAATTAATAAAGAATATAATTTTTTTTAATTAGTAATTTATTTGAGGTTTGATTTTTCCTTTTTAAACTTTGCATTTATTTTTATTTTTATTTTTATTTTCAATTTTATTTCTATTTCTATTATTATTCTAACTATTAGAAATGCTTTTCCGTCTTGTAGCTCCTTCTACCCGTCGTTTGATTGTTCAAACACCTGTCCGTACTCGTTTTGCAGTATCAGCCTTTGCTCGTCAAGCTCGTTTATTTTCCGAACATCACGAGGAAACTTTCGAAGAATTTACTACTAGGTGAGATATTTGCTGGACCCTTATTTGCAATAATTAATTTATATGTAATGAATTATATGTTACATTTATACTTAAATTTACATACATACTAACTCAATAGATTCGAAAAAGAATTTGATGAAGCTCCTGATCTTTTTGATGTACAACGTGTTTTAAATAACGCATTTTCATATGACTTAGTACCTGCTCCAAGTGTAGTTGAAAAGGCATTGAAAGCAGCAAGAAGAGTTAATGATTATCCTACTGCCGTTCGTGTATTTGAAGCTCTCAAATTCAAAGTTGAAAATGAAGAACAATACAATGAATATCTCAAAGAACTTGAACCAATAAGAAAAGAACTTGGTGTTGATCTTTCAGAAGATTTATTTGCAAGCACCGCCGTTGATAATTACATAACTAGATACGAAAAGGCTTAAATATTTTTTTAATTTCATTTTAGAGACTGACATATTTATTTTTATATATATAAATTTTATAAATCTTTTTTTATTTTCTAAATTTTGTATTTTATAAATATCTATTATAAATACTTTTTTTTAAAATAAACTTGATTTTTTTTATTTATTTTATTACAATTCAATTTAGTAGTTAGAATATATACAATTTTTTTTTCATTTTTACATATTATCTTATCCTATCAACTTCTCTTTTCGTACTTAAATATTACACCATAATCATTAAAAAATGATAAACTTTTTTTATAGATCTTGTTTTATTTGTTTTATAATGTAGCTCTCTTCCAAATACAAATTTACACCATTTTATTATCCATGTAATATTCTCTTGTATTATTTTTTCATTGAATTGACTTCCATTTTCAATTCCCATTTCTAGTGTTTTCACGTTCCCCTATCCTATTACTCTTTACCACTCCTGATACACACAATCTCTATTGTCTTAATTTACTATTTATCATTTCTACAGTTTATTTTTCGTTTGCCTTTTCATTGTCATTTTCGTTATATTTTACTTTTTATTTTTATTTTTATTTTTATTTTTATTCTTTTTTTTTTTTTTATTTTCATTTTTATTTTCATTTTTATTTTCTTTTTCCTTAACATCTTCCTTTTCACTTTCCTTATCATCCTCATTTTCTTTTTCCTTTTCTTTTTCCTTTTCTTTTTCCTTTTCTTTTTCCTTTTCTTTTTCCTTTTCTTTTTCCTTTTCTTTTTCCTTTTCTTTTTCCTTAACATCTTCCTTTTCTTTTTCCTTTTCTTTTTCCTTTTCTTTTTCCGTAACATCTTCCTTTACACTTTCCATATCATCCTCCTTTCTTTTTTCCTTTTCTTTTTCCTTTTCTTTTTCCTTTTCACTTTCCCTATCATATTCCTTTTCTTTTTCCTTATCATCCTCGTTTTCACTTTCCTTAACATGTTCCTTTTCTTTTTCTTTTTCTTTTTCTTTTTCTTTTTCTTTTTCTTTTTTTTTTTCCATTTCGCTTTCCTTTTCACTTTCCTTTTCACTTTCCTTTTCATTTTCCTTTTCACTTTCCTTTTCACTTTCCTTTTCACTTTCCTTTTTATCTTCTTTTTCACCTTTCTTTTCTACATCCCGACAATTCATTTTATCTTTTATACCCCCTTCTTGATCCAATTTTTCATCCTTATTATCTTTGCTATCATCTTCTTTGCTAGTTATATATTCTGCGGTAGCTTTTTTTTTAGTATAATCATCCATTTTTGCTAATGAATCTATATTTTCAATTTGCTTTTCTTTTATTTCGACCTCCTTTTCATTTTTTTCTAGCTTCAATCCATTTTCATTTGCATCATTTAAATCTGTTTTTGATTCCATTTTATCATTACCCTTAGAAATATCATTTTCTATGATCCCCTCTTGCTTAATAGTTTCATGCAATTTTTTAAAGATATCGTCTTTAATTGTTTCATCTTTATTTATTAATTGATTGGCCTCACCCAATTTCTTGTTTGTATTATTAGGTAAACTTTTCTTATTAAAATTACTGTCAGATTTATTCAAAATATTATCATTCGTATTTTTTTCTTGCGATATTTTACGCGTATCGGTTCTTGCATTTATTTCTTCTGGTGTACTCTTAGTAAGTACATTGTCTAAAATTAGCTTCCCACACTCACCACAACCAATCACTGGACTCATGTTTTCTTTAAAATATTTAGCATCTTTAATCATGTTCTCTTTTTCTAAATTATTTTTCAGTAGAACAGCTGAAAATTCTTCAACTAACCTTTTACGATATACGTTAAATACTTGTTCCATTATCCATGTAGCATCAGGAATAGATAAATACTTTGTGAGAACCTTAGCTAATTTGGTAGTTTCCCTTACTAATATTAGAATATAGTCATTAACATCCGGAATTAAACTGTCGGAGTTTCTTTTAGCACTCCAATCAACTTTTTTCATTCGTAATATATCCGCCTCCAAATGATCAGTCATAATATTCACTAATTTTGTATGTATCTCCACTTGATGTTCTTGATATGATCTCCGTATTCGATCAAATTCCACTGAAAAATCTTTCATAGCAAAGTTGTGGTTGTCCGAGTGTTGGTGACTATTTGTATTATTAGTTTCTTGACCAGTTTCACTATTCTCCACAAAAAGGTTGGAAGAGCCATTTGTACGGAAAGGCCCACTACTAGATCCTATATTACAAACACGTCGAAAAAATTCTCGAATGTAAGGAATCAAGACTACAATAACACCTAAAGATTGTGATGCCATAGAGAGATTTCCAGCAGTGATTCGTTTTAGTCCAGCAGATTTAGTTGCACCAGCACCTAAAAGTAATTGGCAAGTACGAGAATTAAACATTCTCAAATAGTCTTGGAGATTCCAAACTATGTCTGCTCCATACAGATTATTTGGAAGTCCTTCTTCAAGTATTAAATATTGTTCAATGTTTCTAATTAAATATACTGAGCTAGAAGAAAGTAAAAGATGTTCATCATTTATTACCACTGATACTTTAGATTTATCATTCGTCAGTTTTTCAGGTGTCATTGATGAGCTAGTTTTACTTTCAAAATTCTCATTACCATTAATATGGGCCTTGTTATCGCCATCATCATTTGAAAAAAGCAAAGTGGTTTTCCACTCCATAGGTGTTTTCACAGCCGAATCTATTATACGATCAATAGTAGATTGTACTGAACTAGCAGTATCACTTTCTTTCCATGTATCTGAATCAATTTTAGTTGAACTAGCATGAACTATTTCTGAATGAAAATTACTTATAAATAATCGAGCTTGTGACACGACTATCTTTGTAAGAGCCCCTGAGCCTGCAGAACCGGTAATAGCTTCGCATTCAGCTACAAAAGCAGCATTTAAGTCAAAAAACTTTATAAAATTTTCAGCATTAAAGGCCATTCCAGAAGGTATGACTGAAATGTAACCACCAGATGGATTCCTAGGTTCTCCAGGTAAACGATAATTATTTGTGTTTTGATCACGTCTAACATTCATAATGTTAACCATTCGAATTAGTGAAGTTTCTACAGCTTTGAAAATCATGCTTGATGTATCAATGGGAAACGTGGAAGTTTTTTCAATCCCTATAGATGATCCATTTCTGTCACTACTCTCTCTGCTCTTTAAATCAATTTGTTCTTGTTCATAAGATATGGATGCAGTTAAATCTAAAAGAAGCTTTTGTTGTGTGCTTAAACGTCTCAATGCCTCTGAAATAGAAGCATATATATGTGAAAGCATGTCCAAAAAACTATCAGGATCCATAGATCTTAAAGCACGAGCAAGTCGAGCTGATTTTTCAGACATAGTGGATGCCCTGTCTGCTATTCCTGTCATTCCACTTGAATTAGAAGATGTATCCGAATCATTTGGCATAAACTTTCTAATAAGATTTTTCACATCTTTTAAAGCTGCATTTTGATAAGCTTGGAATGCAGTAGAAACTACATTTGAACGATATAAACCTTTTAATATAGTTTCTAAATTTTCTCTAACGCCTGGCTGAATATTTAAATATTCGTTATTAATCGATTTTTTCTGCGTTGTTCCTCCACGAAACCCTAAAGCAGAGGAAGCATGTGTGTTTCGTTTGGTAGTTATTCTTTGTAGTTGTGAAATGCGATACAAAGAATCATTGATATTAATATTTTCTAAATGTACATGTAAATCATCAATTAAAAATTGCATAAATCGGTTTACATATGCTTCCCCAATTCGTGTTCTTAAACTTACTAAACCTTCCCTTAATGGTTCTATCCCAGGAATACTTCGTAAATCATAAGAATCACCATTATCTTCAGATGAAATATTCAGTTGAATTTCATTTTGGTTTTGATTAATATTTTTATTATTAATAAGATTAATTTTTTTTCCTAAAATTAATGCCTCAGTAGCATCAACAGTATCTAACGCCTGTTCAAATTTTTCTTGCATTAATAAATGTTCAGCTAGATCAGCCATTTCCAATGTCAATTGTACTTTTCTTAAACCTGCTTGAAGTTTAGAAACATTATGACTTCTTTTTTTTAATCTAATAACTTCTAAACCTCTTTGAACTTGCTCTTGATCAGCTAAAGCAAGAGTGTCTTTAAGAGATTTTAATTTTTCAACTGTATCCTTTGTAGTTTTATCTAGTTCTTTTAAATCTCCTAAAGCGGAAAAAAAAGAAGTAGCCGAAGAAGAGATTTCTTTAATTAAAAGGACTTCAACTATATCCAAGTACCATGAAAGTTTTTCTTGTAAAATAGTATTATTAGCTAATGTTTTTCTTGAGAAATTATCGTGAGAAGGGGAAAGAGAAGAAGAAGGAATTAAAGATGAAGATAATAAATTTGAAGAATTTTGTTCAATTGTGGGAGTATCATGAATTGAAATTTTTATCGAAGAAGTGGAATTTGATGGGGAGATAGATGTGGAAGCAGATAAATCAGATTGTTCAGTTACTATATCAAACGTTCTTGGGTTTTCTATATTAAAATTTTCATCAAAATAAATTTTTGGAACTTTGTTAATAGAGGATTCGTCTTGGCCTGGTATAGATAAATATTTTGAAGTGATTGAAGATTGAGATGCAATTGAAACTGAACGATTCCTGGAAGGATTTTTAACATCTAACGAGGAAGTTGATTCAATAAGAGTATTTCTAATATCTAAAGGAGAAGTTGGCTCATTTGAAGTATTTTGTGAATCGTTTGAATTTGACAAAGGAATGGTAAAAGAATAAGGATCAATATTTTTCAAACGTGCAAAGGAATCATATGCAGGAGAAATATTTGATAAATAAGATTGAAAGTCTGATAATTTTAAATGAGGTATACGAACTAATGATACTGGTGGGATATCTCTAGCAGTTGGTGGTCTAAATGCGGTAGAATTACTTGTGCCAACTCTTAAGGAATGGTATTGACGTGGTTTACCATGCGGCCCATCTGTTATTATAGATATAGCATTTTGAGTAAAGGAGTTTGTTCCTGGAATAGAAGGTAAAGTTGAATTAGAAGATATAGAGACTCTAGAAGGCGATTGTAGAGAATCAAAATTAATAAAGGAAGAAGCATTGGAAGACCGTCTTAATCTTTCTAAATTTGATGATTTTCTATAACCATCTACCGACAATCTATTTGAATTTGTAATAATAGATGATTGTGAGGGAGTTTTTAAGTATATCGGACTAAATTGTGAGTTGTTATTGGCAATTGGACTTGAGTTTGTATAATTTGGATATGCAGTTGTATTGTTATTATTGTTGTTATTATTATTATTATTATTATTTGGTTGTTGTTTTTGTTGTTGTTGCATATATTTTTCCTCCTCCTCGTTCTCATTTTGATCATATTGTCCACCATTTCCAACCCCCAGTGAAGAATCTCGCAATCTTTCTTCAAATTGGGATGTATGTAAATGCTCCTTATTATTTTCCTTTATGTTATTTACCTGTGAGGAAAGCTCAAATAATTTATGAGAATTATTGTTATTATTATCATTATTTTTAACTAAATCTGAATTTTCTTTAGCGTTCATAATGATTTTTAATTCAATTCAATATAAATATCAATTGTAATATTGACATTAAATATTTTAATACTATATAATATTATATGATATATAAGTCTTTCTATATTTTTTTTTTTTTTTTTTTTCCTATAGCTATATATACAAAGAAAGATTTTTAAATATCTATTTTCAAAAGGTTATTATTATAGTAGTGTTTACTTTATTTATTCTAAACGTTAATTGGGAGGTGTTGTAAATTTCATACTGGTGGTTTATGCATGTATTACCTTATTACCCGGTGCTGTATTTATTTTATATTTTTACGTTTTTCTCTTGTAAGTTGCAACCATTTATTTATTACGCGGTTTTTTTTTCATTTTTTTTTACACTATATTATTCGCTGATTATGTAATAACTGCTTTTTTCTCTTTATGAGTAATTTGGGAAATTACGTTTTCTTAAATTTACTTCGGTTGTATAGTAAAATGATAAAAATTATTAATTAATTAATTTATTAATTAATTAATTAATTAATTTGAGATAGGCTAATAATAAAAATAGAAAAAAATAAAATTAAAGTGAAGTGAAAGAAAATAAAAAAGAAATTATTATTAAAATAATTAATATAAAATAATTAATTATTTTAGTTTACTAAATTTCCAATTAAATATTGTACTAACAATTTAATTTTCTCGACAAAAGAAAAAAAAACATTTAATTTCTAATAAATATATTGTGTATACATATTTTTATAACATTCTGACAATTTTATCCAGCATATATGTCTTTTCCTATATTGCCTTTAGTTTCGCATATAAGAAAACCTGGTTTTGAACAACTTACAGGAAACAGTGTTACAGAGTTTAATAATGTGGAAAAACTAAACGAAATTAAATTATTTGTTAAGGAGAATTTTTCTAAATTTGACAATATCAATGTATTGGTAAATTTACCCATTGAAAATATAAACATTAGTGATTTAATTGACCTTTTAGATACGGGTGTTTCAAAACTTTTTGTTGATAAATCTACTTTGCAATCTTTATTAGATGCTGGTGTTAGTTCCTCACGTCTTATTTTAAAAATTAATGGTAAAGATGGAAATAAAAGTGAAGATAAAAATTCAAACATTAATTTATCTTCCTTTGCCTCCTTTGACTCTGATTTTGCGTCAGGTTTATGTTTCACCTTAAATGATGATTATTTAACTCATAAGGATTTATTAGACCAAATTAAAGAATCTTTTGATGTACTTTTAAAATCAAATAAAACCTCAAATATTTATCGACCACTGTATATAAATATTCCAAACTCCTCACTTTCTAATGAGATAGTTAATCAATTGATTAAATTTAATTCTATTCCTTTAATTGAGGTGGATTTATTATCACTTGATGAATTGGATTCAGCAAATAATTCTAATAAAATATCTTTACCGAATGCCTTTGTATCTTCTTGTATAACTGATCGTCAAGATGGCTTATTTACAACAATTGTAACTGATGTATATGATAGAGCTTTGGGCATTGTATATTCTTCAGCAAAATCTATTGCAGAATCATTTAAAACCTCTACTGGTGTATATCAATCAAGAAAAAGAGGCTTATGGTATAAAGGAGCTACCTCAGGTGCAACTCAATCTTTGTTAAAAATTTCAAAAGATTGTGATGGTGATGCTATTAAATTTACCGTAATCCAAAATGGTGTAGGATTTTGTCATCTTGAATCATTATCTTGCTTTGATCCGAATAACACTAGAGGTGGTGTCTTAAGTCTAGAAACTTTATTAGAAAAACGTTTAAAAACTGCTCCAGAAGGGTCCTATACTAAAAGACTTTTTAATGATGAAAAGCTTTTGGCTGCTAAAATTTTAGAAGAAGCTGAAGAACTTACCCAAGCTAAATCTAAAGATGAAATTTCATGGGAAGCTGCTGATTTACTCTATTTTGCTTTAACACATGCTGTAAAGTATGGTGTCACATGGAAAAATATTCAAGATAATCTTGATATGAAATCAAGAAAAATCACTCGTCGCAAAGGTGATGCAAAACGTAAATGGGAAGCTCATGTTAATGGTGATGCTAAAAAAGAAGAATCTCAATCATCAAAAAATATTAAACTTGATGATCAAAATAAAGAAAATCAAAAAACATATACATCATCTTCTTTAGAATCTGTTATTAAAATGCCTATTTATTCTACATCTGATCTTTCAGATTCGCAGATCTCCAAGGTTCTTGAAAGACCTGTCCAAAAAACAAAAGACATTATGAAACTAGTCCAACCGATCATTGATAAAATTCGTTCCGATGGAGATGCTGCAATACTTGAATTTACTGCTAAATTTGAACATGCTCATTTGAAAAGTCCTATTCTCACTGCTCCATTTAAGCCCGAACAAATGAATATTGATGAAGAAACAAAGGCTTCAATCGATCTTTCTTTTGAAAATATTAAAAAATTCCATGCTGCTCAGATTAGTTCTGCTCCCTTGCAGGTTGAAACTGTTCCAGGTGTTGTCTGTTCTAGATTCTCTCGAGCAATTGAAAGAGTGGGACTTTATATTCCCGGTGGAACTGCTGTATTACCATCTACTGCTCTTATGTTAGGTGTCCCTGCTCTTGTTGCAGGATGCAAAGATATAATTTTTGCTTCTCCTCCTCGTGCAGACGGAAGTATCTCTCCAGAAATTGTATATATTGCTCACAAGGTTGGTGCCAAGGGAATAGTTCTTGCAGGTGGTGCCCAAGCTATTGCTGCTCTAGCTTATGGAACGGAATCTGTTCCTAAAGTGGACAAGATATTTGGACCTGGAAATCAATTTGTTACTGCAGCTAAAATGTATGTTGCCAATGATACTACTGCTAAAGTTGCCATTGATATGCCTGCAGGTCCTAGTGAGGTTCTTGTAATTGCAGATGAGACTGCAAATGGTGCATTTGTTGCTAGTGACTTATTATCTCAGGCGGAGCATGGTGTAGATTCTCAAGTTATTTTGATTTCTATTAATTTATCAGAAGAAAAGCAAAAGGAAATTGATCAAGAGTTAAATAAACAAGCATTAGCTCTCCCTAGGGTTGATATAGTGCGTGGCTCAATTGCTCATTCTGTTACTTTGTCTGTGAAATCCGTTGAAGAAGCATTTAAACTTTCAAATCTCTATGCACCTGAACATCTTATTTTGCATATTAAAAACTCTTCAGAAAAGATACCATTAGTAGATAATGCAGGATCAGTATTTGTTGGAAGTTGGTCTCCTGAATCTTGTGGTGATTATTCTTCGGGAACAAATCATACTTTGCCAACTTACGGTTATGCTAAATCCTATTCAGGGGTGAATACTGCTAGCTTTTTGAAGTTTATTACTTCTCAAGAATTGACTCAAGATGGCCTTAAAACCATTGGTTCGGCGGTTATGCGTTTAGCAGAAATTGAAGGACTTGATGCACACAGAAATGCTGTAAAGGTGAGACTTGAATCATTATAAAGTGAATCAGATATAGATTGTATATAAATTTAACTAAGTTTAAAGATTTATGTGTTTTATTATTTATTGTTTTTTTTTTTTTTTTTTTTACTTATTTTTTTATTGGGTATTATTTATTTTCTCTACTTGTTTATTATTTTGGATAACTTTTCTATCATAGAAAAAACTATGTATGGTATATTTATTAAAAGTCTATTTTGATTATATTTTATAATTTAAAATGATTGTAAAGTATTTAAATTTAAACTTGTATTTAAAACAATAGTATAAAAGTAAAAGGCTAAAAGATTAAATTGAATTATTCATTATTAATTTCTCTTCTCAATCCATGTTGGGAGCCAATATTCAATTTCTTGTTGTTGCGAATCGATCCATACCAGGCCAGCTGATACTAAGTCATCTAGAACGGTTTTAGTCCGAGGAGCTGACCATTCAAAATTTTCTCTAATTAATCTATATGATATATGACCTAATATTTCAGCAGCTTGTAAAACTGATGTTAAATCAGAAGAAAGTTCTAATGGAATAGAACGAAGCATTTTATTTGAACCAAAATCTACAATTTCAAAAGAACCATTAAGAGGTGATAATGTTTTAATAGCTTGCTCGATATCGGATTTATTAATTTTTATATAACCGTTATTAGATTTATTTTCTGATTTGTTTTTTAATCTGTTTTTTAATTTATGGGATAATCTATTATCTGATTTATTACCTTCATTAATAGAATGTGAAATAGATGTAACACCAGTACTTAATCTAAATTGTAAATCTTCGAATGAAATAAGACCTCCATTTTCTTGTTTAGTTTCTCTGCAAATTTCAATAATTCTTACTGCAAGTTTAAAATAAAAATCGTTCACGTCCTTTCCTAAAATAGAAGCCCAAAATGAACCACCACTGCGATTCCCAGCAGAGGTGGCAAGTGGATCAACACCTATCGTATTGCACATTTTAACAAATTCTGTTCTAAATGAAGGATTATTTCTAATTTCATCGCTATGTGCTTGAGAAAAATGTTCTAATGCCGCTTGAAATACTTCAATTTGAGTAGCAAGCTCCTTAAATTTTTGTTGATTTATAGCTGATCCAAGATCATTATATTGTTGAACAGAATGTTCTGACCGTTCAAATGCTGATAAGCCATATCGCTTCATATTACTAAACGATAAGTGTGAAATAAACTAATAACATATGATAAAAAAAATAACATCAATTATTTTTAATTTTTAATTTAAATTCTTTTCTTTTTTTTTTCTTTTTTTTTATTATTTTCAATCAATTACTACTTTAAGAAAAATATTTATTTATTTGTTTACTATTTATTATTTACTTATTATTAATATTTTCACTATTATTATTGTTTTTATTATTATGTATGTGTATTGTATTTTACAAATAGATATTAAAAAATAAAAATATTAAAATATAAAATTTAAGTATAAGTATATATATTTATTTACTAATAAGGAGAACTAATTAAAAAACGAATAAAATAAAATAAAATAAAATAAAATAAAATGCAATAATGTACCAAAAAAAAAAAAAAAAAAAAAAAAAAAAAAAAAAAAAAAAAAAAAAAAAAAAAAAAAAAAAAAAAAAAAAAAAAAAAAAAAAAAAAAAAAAAAAAAAAAAAAAAAAAAAAAAAAAAAAAAAAAAAAAAAAAAAAAAAAAAAAAAAAAAAAAAAAAAAAAAAAAAAAAAAAAGAAAAAATGCACAACCCGATTTACACCAGTAAACGTTAGAATTTAGAAATAAAAATCAATGAATATGAAGATAAGAATGAAATGAAATAAAAATAATAATGTTTAATAAAAAAAAAACAAAAAAAACTAAGGAGCTGAAGCACATGATGAAATTCCACCTTCTATTTTAGAAGAATTGTTATATTCGTCAGCATGAAGATCCGCAAGTGTTCTAAACCGTGGATTTATATTATTAGATCCACCAGTTCCACCCCCGCCGGATCTTCGATTATTGCTATCACCTCTTCTGGAATTATCTCGAGCAGATGACGATAAACCGCCACTTCCTAATGAGAATGTAACAGAAGAACCTCTAACAGATCTTTGTGCAAATCGTGAATTTATAGCAGTATCTCTTGGGTCAACCTATACGACATGTTAGTATGATGTTATTAAAATACATAATAATATATAATAAATACATTGCAACTTACTGATAATAATGTAGACACGTAGAGACCACAAAATTGAACAATACCGTCAACAGCTCTGGAAATTCTCGTGGAAATTGGAAGAGATTCTACTAAATTTCCATTTACAACATATACTGGTTTATTCTTTTTTGAATTATTTGTTTCAACTTTTTCTGTTTTGTCTTTTTCATTGTTTACTGGTTTATTCTCATTTTTAGTATCAGTATTTGTATTTTCCGCCATCTTTTAGTTTAATATGATTTAATTATTTGATATGATTTAATATTTGATTTTAAAACTAATATATGTATAAACCTAAATGCCTGATCGTTAGTATTTATTTTTAATTTATTATATTGTATTCATATAAATTACAAAATATTATTTACTTTGGTTGTTGTGCTGGCTTTTACTAATAGTTATAAATAAACATACAGTATAATAATTTCGGCATAGAAACGAGCCAGATTACTATAAATCTGAATGTCATTTATTTTGATACAAAATTTAATATTTTTCACTAAGAATTAAGACATTTTTCATAGTGAACATACGTATTTATAAAAAATATAAGATATATATTATATTATAAATATAATACCAAATTACATCATAAAGTAAATCTTAAATAAAAGAAAAATAAATATTGTAAACCTTTAAATAAAATTAAAAATATAATGAAAAGTATATGAAGTTTAAATAGAAATTATTTTTGCATCCCAGCTCTTTAAGCTCTTTAATAAAGCACATTTACTATATACTATAATATAGTGTTGTAAACTTGAATTTACTTGAAATCCTATTTTTGATATGCTTTTTCTAATTTTAATTCTCTTCTGAAATTACACAATAATTCATTATTAAATACTATTTTAACCAAGGTTGCCTGCGAGATGTTTTAACTAAAATGAAATTCACATTACAATAGTCATAATACCATACTAAAGTACTTATACGTGTATTATTATGAAAATAAAATAAAAAAAATAGTATTTAAACAAGATGCTTTCTCTTATAAATAATACTAAATACAGTTGTACTTAAAAGGTGTGCCCACTGGACAGGCAGGTCCTTTATGGTAAACCAAGTAATTCTAATAATATTATTATACATTGATTGCATTGTCCCAAATTAACTATTGCTTAATAACCCTAAAACACATTAACATTACTTTTTAATATTTTACCTAATCTCAGCCAGAATCCACCTCTTTAAAAATAGAATACACAGGTTTTCATAGTTTTTATATGAATAATTATAGTTATTCTAGGAATTATATTGGTTTTCTATTTTTTCCTGGTTATTCGGTTATTTAAATTATAAATTATATTAGTAAAACTAAACAATATACGAATTTAAAATATTATGTATGGTTAGGTAAAGAGTATAGTTATACTGGTTCAATCCTATTTAATTACTCAATCACTCTAATTATTGATCACTATTTATGAATAATTCTTTATGTTTATGTACTTGTATTGAAATTTTATAATTTTATAATTTTATAATTTTTTTTTTATTTATATCTATATTTAGGTTGGTATTACTACCTCGCTTAAACACAAAAAATGATTGGTTTCAACAAAAAATAATGACAAATAAAAATATTA
>JAJMCY010000010.1:7022-29151 GCA_030565755.1 Ascobotryozyma cognata
AAAAAAAAAAAAAAAAAAAAAAAAAAAAAAAAAAAAAAAAAAAAAAAAAAAAAAAAAAAAAAAAAAAAAAAAAAAAAAAAAAGGTTCAGTATTATATACACAATAAAATATTTAAATGACATAAATAATACAAACTATCGCGAAATTCAAAATTTTATACAGGAGATTAAACCAATTACACTATAACATACACCGCTTCTGTTCTAAAAATACAGTCCCATTTTCTCTTTTCATATCAAATAAAGCTTCTAATTTTTTCAAAAACTACAAAATACACTAAGTTAGCTATATTATACAATTGAAGCATATAGATAAAATACATAGGTATATATTTGCAAATATTATACAAAATTTATATTATACAAGTTCATAAACTAACCTCATTATTACTGAGCCTACTAGATTTTGTAATCATTTTTAAATCTTTATATGCTAAATAAGTACATCTACAAATTTTATTCTCTTCTAGTATACATTGAATTTTGAAATATCAATATATTTTACTTTAAATTAGTTTTTTAAGCTGAATTTATTACACCACTATAATACGACACAATACAGTAGCCATGGTAACAAACAATAGCTTTTAAAACATTAAATAAGGTACATTTACATGTAGGTGCAGTATTAAGGAAAACGTTTATAAAGTGTAAAGTGATAAATATGAGTGAATAAATGTATTATAATATATGGTAATAATATTTGCTTAAATTTATTTAGAGTTTATTATTTTATTATTATATATCTCATTGGTATATTAAACTTTACAAGAGGAAAAGTGTAAAAATTTAAGTATTATAGAAAGCCAAATTACCCGGAACAAATATTACCTAATTTGGATTAATTAAATAACCACTACTAAATTTTAGTAATTAAATTTTTAGTATTAATAGTATTAATCTTTGGTATTTATTATTTAATATATATAAATTGTATTAATTGTATTAAAAATATTAAATTATATTTTTATATACTGGAAAAAGACTATTTAATATTGTATAATTAAAATATTAAATAGATTCATTATTAGATATATGGTTTGAACATTTGTATAAATTATTATTAGATAGAAAGCAATTATTAAAATAAAATGGGCATCGGACGGAAAAAAAGTAGCACAACTAAATTGCCAGGGGCGCTTTTGGATGAAATTAGAGACAATGAAAGTAAGTTTTTATAATATATGATTATTATTATTATTATTATTATATATCTTGTATAATATATGTGTCTAACAATTTTTTTTTTAGAATTGAAATTAATGGGCCAAAGTGGCCAACAAAAATCTAATTTATATGGATTTAATAATAAATCCAAACCTAGGAAGGAGCGAAGAAGAGAATTAAGACAAGAAAAAAAGCTGAAATTGAAATTAAAGAAATCATTAAAAAATAAATTAGATGATGAGGAAGATCTATTTGAACGTGATGAGGTTGAATTTATACAAAATAATACCATTTTAAAAGATTCTAATATGACTACTACTGATAATAACAATAACGATGAAGTTTCAAATACCTGGAATGAATTAAAGGCATTAAGAAATAAAAAAATAAAAGGTGATAAAGTAAAAAAATTGCAAACTACTGAAAAGGAAATTATAAAAAACAAAAATTCTTCGGAAGACTTTGCAAATGAATATAATGATAATGAGGTTGGAGACACATGGGCTGCATTAAAAGCTTTAAAAGAAAAAAAACTGCAAGACAAAAATAAAAATTTAAAAGAAAATAAAAAAAATAAAGTTATAAGTGATTCAGTCTCAAAAAATCAAAATATTTCATCAGAAGTACGTTCTCAACTAGACAGGGACGAAGAAGAATTCAAATATTATGCTAAACAATTAGGTGTTAAAAATGTAGAGAAAGCTTTGAATGAAGATATTTTTAAAAGTGAAATTTTTGAAGGCTTTATAAGTGATGATGAAATGAATAATTCAAGTATCATGCAAGATTTGTCACAGGATCATGCTGAAAAACTTTCATATGATGATTCTGAACATAGCAATTACGACGACTCTGATTTGGAAATGGATGAAATGGATGAAATGGATGAACTGGATGATGAAGATAATGAAAAAAATGATTCTGAAGAAGAAGAAATTTTTGAAGGATTTTCAGATGAAGATGCAACGGCAAATCAAAATAAGCCTAAAGAAAATCCTTATATTGCTCCAATCAATCATAATTCTGTAGTACCTGGAAGTAAATATGTTCCTCCATTTCTTAAAAAAGCTTCCAATTCAAATCGGAGAAGCGAATTATCTGATGAAGAAATAAGAATAAAAAAAATAGTTAAAGGTCAAATAAACAGATTAGCAGAGGCTAATATTGGATCTATTTTGAACTACTTGCAAACATTGTATTTATCAAATCCCAGAAACCTTATTACTTCAACTATTTCTTCCACTTTGATAGAGTCGATTTCTTTGCAAGCAGTGTTAAACGATTCATTTGTATTACTGCACGCTGGGCTTGCAACAGCATTATTTTATACGCAAGGAGTTGAGTTTGGTGCTTTTTTGATACAGAGATTAATTAACATTTATGAAGAATGCTATAACAGACCTGGAAAAGAGAAAGAAGCTTTAAATTTAATTGCTTTTTTAGGTGAATTATATACATTACAAATGGTAAATTGTAGAATAGTTTATGATATTATCAAAAAACTCCTGAGTAAAATTTCAGAGCTAAACACTGAATTGGTATTGAGACTGCTACGAAATTGTGGAACCCAATTGCGCCATGATGATCCTCTGGCACTGAAAGAAATAATATCTTTAATGAACAATAGTATTGCATCTATTCCCGCTGATGAACGTGAGAAATTAATGAATTCGAGGACTAAATTTCTTGTTGAAACGATTTCTTTATTGAAAAATAATAAAATGAAGGCTACGTCTCAAATTGTGGCGGAAAGTACTACGAGAATGAGGAAATTTTTAGGAACAGTATCATCGAAATCGAAAATTAATGATCCAATTCGTGTAGGACTGGATGATATATTAAATGCTGAAACTAAAGGACAATGGTGGCTTGTAGGTGCGGCATGGAATAATACAATACAAACTGGGGACGGTGAGTTTAATGATACTAAAAATGAAAACAAGGATTTGAACGGAGAAAAAAATAACGATATTCAATTAGGTGATTTTGATTATCTTGATGAAGTCGATTTAGAAGGATTAGCACGAGAAAGGAAAATGAATACAGATTTACGTCGTGCGATTTTTATTGGGATTATGGGAGCTCAAGATTATGTTGACGCTGCAAGTCGAATTGACAAATTGCATTTAAAGCGGACACAAGAATTAGAGGTCCCACGAGTATTAGTACATTGCTGTTCTGTAGAGGAAAAAGCAAATCCATACTATGCATTTGTTGCCTCTAAAATATGTAATAGTCACAAACTTAGAAAAGCATTAGAATTTTGTTTATGGGATTATAATCGGGAACTTGAAGGGGAAAGTGATTCTGAAAGTGATGAAGAAAATATGGGGGATGAGGATGATGGAAGAAGTTTTAAAATGAGAAGAGAAAATGAAGATGGAAAAAGCAAATTGCAAAAAATGATAAATTTAGCTCAATTTTTTTCCATTTTAGTTTATGAAGAATGTTTAAATTTTACAATGTTTAAGAATGCTAATTTCTTATTATCAAATTCTGATTTACAAAATTTTTATGAATTGTTTTTCATTGATTTTTTTAAAAGGGTTGCAAAATCAGTTAAAAAGAAAACAGAAAAGCAAAAGATAAAGACAATTTCTGAGTATATTTCAGCAATTAAAGATGAAATAGAAATTATTCAAGGATTACAATTTTTTTTAACTAAACACGTTATTAATTCTAAGATCATATTAGATGAGAAGGATGCAAAGGCGGTTAAATGGGGTGCAGAGACTTGTCTTTTACTATTGGAAGGTTTTACAGCGGAGGTTGTTTAATGAGAATAATATTACGTCATAGATAGATATGTATGTATGTTTGTATATAGTATAATGATTACATTTAATTTATTTCAAATATGTCTACAGAATATTGTATGAACTAGATAGAATAGGTTATATATATCCGTACACAATAAATAGTAGTCATTACTATAAAGATAAAAATATAGTAGCCGTCATAACCATGACAACTATAAATAGGTAAAAGAATCAGCTTGCTTAATAGACAATTCTATTAGAGTTGTATCATATTATATTATTTTATATTAAAATATAATATAAAAAATATTTTAGTTTATAAATATAATTGCATAGATTTTTCATTATAATTACTATATGCGTCAAATTATATACAATTAATAAAAACCTCTATAATTAGTTTAATATGTACAATTAATTTATTAGATGTATTGGGAGTATTTACCAATAATTCTCCCGGAGTTCCGATTTTTATAATTATTGCCTAGGTAACTCTCCAAATAGCAACCAGCTTTTTTTTTTTTTCGCCAGTGTTCAAATGGTAGAAAATGATTATACTATAGAATATTCTATAATAGTAGCTCTTTTGTAATAAGAAGGGATTATTAATTATAATTATATAAAATAAACGAATAATATATAAAGATATATTATTTAAATTTATTTGTATTTTTTACTTGTAGATTGTATATATTTTTAAATATGATTAGAAACTATTCTTCATTGGTAAAGACCAACCAGTTATCTTTAAGTTCTGGTTTTGCCCGAAGATTTTATTCTACTACCAGTAAGTTTTTATACGATTTACTAGCTACTATTTATTATTTATTTTATTATTTACTGTATTATTTATTTTTACTATTTGTCATTTCTATTGACAACCTTTTTATTATTTGTATCATTATTGTGAATTCTAACAAATATAGAGGAACATGACCTTGTAGTTATTGGCGGTGGCCCGGGTGGGTAAGTTTAAGAAGGAAAATAGAAAGAATGTATTTATTATTGACTGAGTTGTTAACTGTGACGATTTTTTTTATTTATGCTTAAAGATATGTTGCTGCAATTAAAGCTGCTCAATTAGGTTTCAATGTAAGAGAGCGTCTGTTTTTTTTTTTTTTTAACTGAGTTTTCTTTATTTTTTATTTTTATTTTTATTTTTGTTTTATTTTTATTTTTATTTTATTTTTATTTTATTTTTATTTTTATTTTTATTTTATTTTTATTTTATTTTTATTTTAATTTTATTTTAATTTTATTTTATTTTAATTTTATTTTAATTTTATTTTAATTTTATTTTAATTTTATTTTAATTTTATTTTAATTTTATTTTATTTTATTTTTATTTTATTTTTATTTTATTTTTATTTTATTTTTATTTTTGTATTTCTGTTCAAATAAACTCTAACTATTTTCCAGACCGCTTGCATTGAAAAAAGAGGCGCATTAGGCGGAACTTGCACAAACGTCGGATGCATTCCTTCAAAGGCTTTACTTAACAATTCTCATCTCTATCATTCTATTTTGCATGACACAAAAAAACGTGGTATTGATGTTGGAGATGTAAAACTCAATATGCCACAATTTCAAAAAGCTAAATCAGATGCTGTTAAATCTTTAGCTAACGGTATTGAGTATTTATTTAAAAAAAATGGTGTTACTTATTATAAAGGTAATGGTACATTTGTTGATCCTAATACTATTGATGTAAAAGCTATTGAAGGTTCAGAGGATGTTACTTTAAAAGCAAAGAATATTATTATTGCAACCGGCTCAGAAGTTAGCCCATTTCCAGGAATTGAAGTTGATGAAGAACGTATTGTAACTTCAACTGGTGTTTTAGACTTGAAAGAAGTTCCTAAAAGACTAGCTATCATTGGTGGTGGTATTATTGGACTTGAAATGGGTTCCGTATGGTCTCGTCTTGGTTCCGAGGTTACTGTTTTAGAATATGCTCCTGCAATCGGTGGAGCTGGTATGGATGCTGAAGTTTCAAAAGCAACTCAAAAATTCCTTACAAAGCAAGGCTTAAAGGTGAAAACATCTACAAAAGTTTTAGGAGCAAAAAGAAATGGTGATACTGTATCTATCGACTTTGAATCTGCAAAAGGTGGCGATAAACAAACTATCGAAGCTGATGTATTACTTGTAGCTGTCGGACGTAGACCTTATACTGAAGGACTCGGTCTTGAAAAATTGGAAATTGAAAAAGATGAAAAGGGAAGAGTTGTAATTGATTCAGAATATCGTACAAAATATCCACATATTCGTACAATAGGTGATGTTACTTTTGGTGTTATGCTTGCTCATAAAGCTGAAGAGGAAGGTATTGCTGCTGCAGAATATTTTAAGAATGGTTATGGTCATGTTAACTACAATGTTATACCAGCTGTTATGTATACACATCCTGAAGTTGCTTGGGTTGGTCAAACCGAAGAACAAGTCAAAAAGAGCGGGAAACCATATAGCATTGGAAAATTCCCATTTACGGCAAATTCCCGTGCTAAAACTAATCTTGACACTGAAGGATTTGTCAAATTTATTGCCGATAAAGAAACTGATCGCATTTTAGGTATACATATTATTGGTCCTAATGCAGGTGAAATGATTGCTGAAGGTGGTCTTGCTCTTGAATACGGAGCTTCATGCGAAGATGTCGCTCGTACCTGCCATGCTCATCCTACATTATCTGAAGCTTTTAAGGAGGCTGCTCTTGGCGCATATGATAAAACAATTAATTTTTAGATACTTTTTATCTTGATAGCTAAAGAATAATTTTAAATTTTTTTTTTCTTTATTTTCTTATTTTACTAGCTATAAAATACAATGCCTAGAAAGCTTAAGAATGAAAGATATTGTATAATTTTAATTGAATTTTATTATTGATAATTATAAGTTTTACTTTAATGGTTCATTTTTTTTTTATAAATCTATAAGTAAATTTAAAAATCTATGAATAAAAATTTTATGTCTTAAATAATTGGTACGAATGAAGTTGCTAGAAATATATTAAAAATAGCAAAAAATATATATTTATTTACAGTAAAAAAAAACCTGTTTGGAATTTTTTTTTTTTTTTTTTTTTTTTTTGATAATAGTTATTAGTATAATTAATCAGAAACCTAAGAGTACAATTTATAACAGATTTTTATAAAACAACATAAAAAATCATAAGAAAAACATAAGAAAAAAAAAAAACAGCTTAAAGAAATTAAGAAGTAAATCAAACGAATAAATATTAACAGTAAAAATAGCCATTACAATAATAGTATACAATGTATATAATATAAATAAATATATATATATATATATAAAAGTTTTTCTTCCTTGTTAAAAAGTCATGGACAAGTATAAAAATGACACCAAGAAATAACTTATACACTAATAAGTTCAATTGAAACTTTCTTTGTCCACTTTGGTTCATACTCTCTAGCAAATTTTCTAATTTTCTTTTCAAGATTAGCTAACCTAGATAAAATTATCATTGAATTAACAACTTTATCAGATTGTTTTATTGTAATTGATAGTATAAAAGTGTTATCATCATTAACTTTTGTAACAAACTTAACTGCTCTGTCATTGGGATTTAATGGCATAAAACCTGATGGATAAAGTTGACCTAAAATACACATTATTCGACCTAAGTAAGCAGCCCACCAGGCCAAACCTTCAAATCTTAAAACCCTAACCATTCCATCGATATAACGTTTATCAGGTAAATCACCTCCCCATCTTTCTGAGAGCGCTATACCAAGTAATGCACGCACTTCATGAGAAAGACCATGACAAGCAGCTAATGGACCAGTAGCAGCAACAACAAGGGCAGCCTTAGGCTGCACCTCTTTAGAATGTGAAGTATGATAAAGACTCATATTAACTAAAGCGGGTAAAATACGAGCACGTAAAAAGGAAGGTAAAATTGAAAGTGGACAAGCTTCTAAAAGAGCTTGTACATATGCTGGAGCGGAAGGAGGAGCATATGGAGAAGAAACAACTAATAGAGGGTCTTGAGTTTGTATTGATGGAGGAAGTGAAGCATAAAGAAGACCTTCTCTTACAGCAGCTTGGCAAAATAGAATTTTAGATATTGGAGGAAAAGCATTCCAAATACATTTTATTAAAAACATAACAGCAGGCATTTGGGCAGCACGTTTATCAGAGATTTTAAAAGTTTTTTCAACAGTAGATGCAACTTTTTTTGGATCCGTGAAAGAATTATCGGAAGAATTAACCATTTCTCGAACATCAGCACCAGAAGCGGAGAAACCTGATATTATTTGTAAAGGATAATGATTTTCTCTATGTTGACCAGCAAGCAATAAAGAACCAAACCCTTTAAATCCACCACCAGAAAAATAAAGCCTAAAACCATCAATTGAGTGCGCCCGTTTTACCATATGTGCAGGGATTTCTAAAGAATCAAAAACTTTTTTCAATTCAGCAATAATTTCATTTTGTAAATTATCATGGTTTTCAGAATTTAATCTTCTAGTAAGAACTGCAGCACCATAAGGTACAGATATAGGGGACTCTAACATTTCAACACATCCTCTATCATTTGAAATCCAAGAAATTTGTGCTGAACCACCACCTAGATTCATATATAAACCTGACATTTCATGAAAAGATGAAGTAAGTGCATAAGAATTTATTTTATAATCATCAGCTTTTGATAATATTCGTACTGGCCAATTTGTGTGATTAGTTATTTGATCAGTAAATTCTGATGCATTTGGTGCATCTAAAATTGCTTCTGTACTAATTACTTGAACTGATTCATCTGGTACACCAAATTGTGTACAAACATTTTTAAATCTTAATAAACATGCAACTACATCATCAATAATATCATGAGGAATTGGTGGTTTTCCAGAAGGTGATTGTTTTTGAATTGGAATTAGTGGTGGAGATAATCTATTTCCGGGAAGAGGAGCAGATGAAGATATTTGGGAACCAGTATGGGAGACATTACTTGGTGTACCAATAGTACTATTTACCATAGTTACTGTACCAGTTGATGATACATTATTACCATATCTTTTGTTATTTGTAGTAGTAGCAGTCAAAGGCGCATTATTTCCAGAGGATAAAGGGTTAGTAAGAGCAGCCAATATTGGATTTCCAATGGGGTTAGTATTAGATACCCCAAAGGAATTATTAATATTACTACCACCACCGTTACCAGCCCCAATGCTAGAAAATGCATGTGCATTCTCATATAGTTCAGATAAAGCATAAGGTGAGGCAATGCCTGAATAAGTTGAATCAAACAATGATACGGCAGCCCTATCTTGAAATAAAATGGGCATAATCCTTGCATGTTGTGGATGTAATGAACTAATAGAAAATCTAATACCATTAGTTCCAATATCTACAATTGCAGCTAATGACCTTCCATTTGTTTCGTCGATAGGACGGTACAAAGCTGTTGTGAAGGACATTTAATATTTTATTTTTTATCTTTTTATTTCTTTTATTTTTATTTTTATTTTTATTTTATTATTATATTTATTTATTTAATATTAACTATTAATTATTATTAATATTATACTAATAATTTAATAATATATACTTTTTTTTTTTTTTTTTTTTTTTTTTTTAAAAAAAAAATACGTTTAATAATAACTATTTATTATATTCTTTTCCTAAGCGTGATTTTAAGTAGTCTGTCTATATATATAATTCTTAACGTTAAAGTTAGCCTTTGTCTCTTTTAAGCTTTAGTAGATATTAATTAGTATAGTAAGGCTTGCGAAAATAGTTTTTAAATATGTGTTGTTATGACATTAGTTTCTATAACAATCTTTATTTATATATATTATTGAACTTAAAATACTGTGTATGATAGATAAATTTAGTTTAATATTTATTGACTACAGTATAATAATAAAAAAAAAAAAAAAAAAAAAAATTCCTGAGAACTAAGTTATAATTTATTTTATAATTATATAATATTAAATTATTTATATTTACGAGCAATATTCATATTTTTTCTTCAAGTTACTGAGAAACTAAATACTATACTTTTAGTAAATAAAAAATAATATATACTTTTTAAATTTAATATTAATTTAAATTATGTTTATTCAGCTACATTATAAAATTTTTAATATATAGCTTATTCTATTTATTATAATATTTATAATCTAAAAATTAAAATATAAAATTAATACACTTTTTTTTTTTTTTCTATATATGTATATATATATAAATAAACTAAATAAACGACTTTTATTCATAAAAAAATGTAAACCTATAAACAAACTTATACCTGTAAAAAAAATGCCTAAAGACAAAAGGCAAGAGCTTGGCGGACTTATCGAACACTTCAACATGCATACTAAAAAGTGTGGGCTAATTGGTTTTACAAAGTACTTAAAGTACGACCAAACCTATTTGGCACCTTTTCACCCAAACAAAACGTAAAGTTAAGTTTTAAAGCAAACAAACAAAGCAACAGATAAAGACATGCCTCAGATAGCCTTTGCAAAGTTTGGTAGTGTTCAATATTAAAAACTAATATAAAGAACACACCAATGCTGTTTAAATCAATCCTATCCACATCTTAATCTCCCAGAACATAGCGCTGACCGTTTTCCATTGTCTAAAACTATCAAAGAAAAATCATAATAAAACTCCGTATTATAAAAATATTATCATAATAAAACTTTAACTCATTTTAACAACTAGGAACCTTGAGGAGCCATAAGCTTCTATGCTCGTCAACCAAACATTCACCAACAGCCGCAATAAAGCAGCCCTGGCAGTTTTTGATCGACAAGAGAAAAAGAAGCAGTAGAAAAGCAGCATCGTGGGTCAGCTCGCGGTCATATATAATATAATTAATATTATATACCTTTATACATAATATCATTAGTATTATATACGTTATTGACATCCGCATGTCATTTACGAAATTTGTGAATTTCACAAATTTCAAATCGAAATTATTTTATAATATCGAAACTAAATTATTTATTTGAAAATATATAATAATATGAAATTCATATTATGAGACTAATATCAAGATAAAAACAGTCTTTAGACTTCATTTAAATTGATCACTACGTTTTAGCCTATAAGGGGTGCTTATAAACTAAAGCGTTTACTACGAAATAGAGTACATCCTTTAAAGATACATACTTTAAATCGTTTTCTAGCTAAATAAAAACAAATGTTATTATTTAACTTTATTGCACCGCGGAATCCTCTACGATATAAAGGAAGCCAGGATGTTTATTACCATACAAGTCCATATCAAAATATAGAAATATACAGTGGTTAACAATTTAGTATGCACAGCAGTCCGACCAGTCCGCCAAGCACAAACCAGTGATCTAATAAACACGTTTTTTTTATCACTTTATACAGTTTGGCTCATTGGAATAAATTATAAAAATAAAAAAAATCAATAAGTATAATAAATAAATACAATAAAACTAATTAAAGTATTAATATTAAATTTTGTTAGTAGTTTAAATAAAAATAAAATATATCTTACCGTTATTAAGCAGATATATTAACAAAATATTTATTCATTAGTATTTGTTTGTGTATTTTACTATCTAAATAAAAAAAAAAAAAATAAAATAAAATAAAATGTAAAGAGAAAAGTATAAAGAAAAATAAAAACAAAATGGTTAATTTTCAGAAATGGTCCCTTTTATATTGTGAATTTTCCCCTCAATTTTCTGTTTTGTTTATGTGATAGTGTTGTTGTTTACTAATTTTATTTTGCCACTTATTGTCATGACAACCATCACAAATATATTAGCATAATAATTATGTCATAAATGCATCCAAATACATATATTAGCAGAATAATTGTAATTATTTAATGCTGTATAAGCGTATATATAACTGCAAATAAGTATTCTATTTTCTTTTTTTCTCTTCTTATTTTATATATACAAGAGTATATGTGTATTACTTTATAAAAAATAAACCTCTATTTTTGTTATATTGTTAATGCAGATGTATGTTGCATTATATCAGATATCAAAAGAATTTCTTTGACATTCCATATGTTTCCATAGTATTTAGAATAGTTTAATAAATCGTATTTTTGTATTTTTATATTATGTAATGCATGATATAATCGTATTACTACTAATTCATATGGGAAATACCACATTCTAATAATAATTAGTCTTTTGATTTACTAATAATAATACGATGCATAATTTCAGTTATGAAATATTGATTTTTGTATACTAAAGCAAGACTGAAAATAGTATTTCTATTTTTTAGTTTTATATATTTTTTGAAGTTTTATTTTAGTTAAAAATTATTTGATTTTTTTTATGATTTTAATTTATTAGTGATAAAGTACTTTTTTTTTTTTTTTTTTTTTTTTTTTTTTTTTTTTTTTTTTTTTTTTTTTTTTTTTTTTTTTTTTTTTTTTTTTTTTTTTTTTTTTTTTTTTTCGAATATCAATAATCACAAAATCGCTAATTTGTATATTTGTAGTTTATTTATGTGTTATAATAATCCTTGATCACCAAAAACCAAAAATCAATTGTACGGTACTAAACTTATTTATAACAAAGAGATATTATTTCACTTTTAAACCTTTTGTAGTTAAAATGGAAATATTTAAAATTAAAATTTTTTAATAAGTATTTTTATATACATATATACATATATATATTTAATATAAGATAATTAACAAAAAAAAAACTTAAAAAATCATTATAAAACAATCATTATTTGTAGTTCATTACATCATATTCTAATGGAAGAAGTTATTGTATTTTGCGAAAAAAAACAAAAAAAAGAAAAAAAAAGTAAAATTAGTGTATAAACTTATTTTTTTTTTTCACAAATTATTACAGTATAAACAATATGTTATGGCCATCTACGTAATATTTACAAAATTGATAGATAGTCTAGTTTGCTTTTTTATTGCATATAGGAATAAATAACATAAATTTTTAGTTTCAAGCAACGTAAAGATGAGCTCTAACTAAGAATAATAGTATAAATTCTATAAAACTTATTCCATTCTTTATAATAAGCCAAATATTGTTTTGTCTATATACCAATTAATTATAATAATGGACAACTTTTTATTGATAATGCTGTATTGCATTTGTTTTATGTATTCCGTCTTTATTCTTATAAACATACCCGATATCCTTTAGCCGAATTAACTTAGTAATAACCGATATGCTCATACATCATAACTCCATTTTATTACTTTCAGAAAGAAAGAAAATAAAAAAAAAAAAAAAAAAAAAAAAAAAAAAAAAAAAAAAAAAAAAAAAAAAAAAAAAAAAAAAATAAAAATAAAAAATTAATAATTAAAAAATAAAATAATGTATTATTACTGAAATGAAAAAAGATAATTCAGATAGTTCTAATGTGGATCCTATTAACCTATTAAAAAATGAAGTTATTCGTAGTAAAGATACAGGCCCATCTACTAAATCTGATATATCTAATATAGAAAATAATAGTATATCAGACTCTAAAAAGCAAATAAATCATTTTGCTCCTGGATCCAATGTTACTTTTATCGAATCAGTAATATGTGGAGCAACTGCTGGTGTTATTTCTAGATTTTTTGTTGCTCCTTTAGATGTTATTAAGATCAATTTACAATTAAACATTATTCCTATCAAACAACAGAATATAATGAATGAAAAATTTCCCAAATATAAGCCAAATTTCATAAATACGTTTACACACTTAATTAAGAATGAAGGTATTTTTTCTTTGTGGAAAGGTAATGTTCCTGCTGAATTAATGTATCTTGTATATGGAGCAGTGCAATTTGCTGCTTATTCGCAAATTAGTAGTATTTTAAATAGAGAAAAAAAGTTTTTGAATTCACAATCAAATTTATTTTCTTTAAATAATAATTTAATTTCCTTTATTTCTGGTTCAGGCGCTGCTCTCTTAGCTACTGCTGCAACTTATCCTCTTGATTTACTTAGAACACGATTTGCTGCTCAAAATTTTAAAAATAAAACATATAAATCTTTATTAGGTTCCATTCGTATGATCTATCTTCATGAGGGCTTTGGTGGTTATTTCAAAGGTGTTAATTCTGCTCTTATATCTGTAATTCCTTATATGGGTTTATTTTTTATGTGTTATGGTATGATGTTTCAAAAACTTTCTTCTTTTTCTCAAAGAATTAATCTTCCTAATAATAATAATATTATTATTAATGAAAACAAAAGTAACAATTCTTTTATAATCAAACTACTGAAATCTTTTTATCTAAATTATTTACCCAACGATGCTATTGCTGGATTCTTAGCTGGAGTTATTGCTAAAACTTTAGTTTTTCCTTTAGACACTATAAGACGTAATCAACAATTTCAGTCTCCTTGTTTTAGCAACAAGAACAATGCAGTAACATACAGTAATAGTATCATTACTTGCGGGAAACAAATTTTGCATTTACGCGGGATACGGGGATTATATAGAGGTGTTTTAGTGTCATTAGCAAAATCAGCCCCTGCTAGTGCTATTACTATGTGGGTATTTGAGAAGTCTCTAAATATTTTACGAAGTATACAAGGTTATGATAAAATTAATTAATATTAAGTTGCTAATGTACAGTTTTAATTATTTTTGATTTCGCTTTCTGGCTTATTTTTTATGTAAATAGTAAAATATGATACAACTATATATATATATATATATATATATATATATTTAAATTATACAAAGGGTAATTGTATTTTATAAGGTATTTATAGACACCAGTCTATATATGCACCTTGTGATGTGTCTCCAAAAACATTAGGAAATTTTTCATACTCTATGGCTGTTGCATTTTTAGGTTTTCTTTCAGCTTCCGAATCTAACAATAAAGTATAACTGTAATCTAAGAAATCATCTAAAGCATATGCCGGTTTTCTAAAATCACCTGCAAAGATTTTTGCAAGAGTAGATACATTAGGATGATAGTGGTTCATTAAAGATTCTAATTCCCACAAAGAAGAATCAATAGCACCGGTTTTATTTGGATCTTTTTCAGTAGGATCAAACGTATCTATAAAAATCGTATCACCTTGTGAATTATCTTGTATACGATGTATTAATAGAGAACAGGTTGGGTGACGCTTAATTAAATTATACACCATTGGTAAGGTGATTACAATTCCTGGAGGAGGAGCAGTAAGACTTAATCTGCACAAGCGTTTGATAAAGGAAGCAACTAAAGTTGCCGGAAGATGAGTCGAGGATAAAAAGAGATCCAATAGTCTAAAGAAACGAGATCTATATTTCATATATAGTAGGTCACCATCTAAAAGGGCGTATAATTTAGTATAAAAATGAGGATAGTCCAAGTTGTATTTATGTATGAGTATAAATAGAGCATTCAATGCAAGGAGAGATATTGATCCGCCAGCATTGTAAGCATCTGTAAGAAAATCCATTAAATATTCAGGATTCGGTAAAAATGGAATTATTTGTTGGTGCGCAATTCTCAGTATATTTTTATATTGAGCAAGAGTTAAAGGGAGTTGTAAAGTTGAAATCCATGCATCTTGAAATGCACGTTTGTGAGATGAATTATGCCGCAATGATATTGAGATGCTACTACTTTTTGAATCTGATACATTAGGACAATAAAAATTTGAAAAATCGTTAGATGAATTAGGGAAAGGCACATAGAGTAGAGAAGAAATAAGAAGGGATATAGTTTTTGTGAACTGTGATACATTTTCTGATGAATTTGACATATTTTCTATAGACTTATACAAGTCTTTAGCAGAATAAGCAACTTGAAGGTAAAAATAATACCTTAAATCGTCATATTGTTTTATAAAATCCAAAAAGACATTAACGGCAGATTCTGAAGAATTTTTTAAAAATAAAGTATCAAAAAAACAAGTAAATAATACTTTAGGAAAATAATATTCACCTTTATTAGGAGCATTATAAATGGATTCCGTTTTAAGTAGATGAGAAAAAATTGTTACAGATGCATTAAAAATAGCATTTTCATTATCATCATTACTATCATTAAATAATATGGAATTTGTCAATACATTAATAAATTGATTATACTTTGAAATATTCCAATTAATTAATTTTTCCATATTAGTTGTTAAGTTTCTCTTTTTTCTGAGTAAACCATTTTTATGAAAATGGATAAAAACATTAAGCAGAGAAATTTCGCAGTTAATAAAATTATCTGAAGAATAATCCAAAGATTCAATTATAGAGAATAAATCTGATAAAAGATTTAGATTTTTATTTGAAGAACAAATCTTCGTTTCTAGGGATTTAATTTCATTTAAAGTTTTTAAAGATTTTGATGTTTTTGCATTTTTCGAATTACTAGATTTTTTTTCTTTTGTTGAAGATTCATTATTAGAGGAAATAAAATCACTCATTGGATTTAATTCTCAAGATAAGTTAAATTTTTTTTTATAGAAATTTATAAAATATATAAAAAATATGCTACAATTATTTTAGATTATTGCTAATTAAATTCACTATATAAATAAAAAAAAAAAGTTAATTAAATGATGAAAAAGAAAAAAGTCAAAACGTAATATACAGTAAATACGAAATAAATATTTTTAAACCGTGCTGAATATTTTATACTGCATGCATATTTCATACCAGTTATTTAAGCTGGATTATATAAGCAACCACACAATTATCACAAATCAGTACAGAAAATATACAGTACAAAAAATACCCAGTACTTAAAATACACCACTCAACCCGTTTCTCCCGCAAATAAATAAAAATTTAAGGGAACATTTATTTTTACCAAAAAAAACAACGAAAATGTTGCGAGGTAAGTAAAGTGCATATTTTATATGTGACACACAATTAATTATATTGAAATATTTATTATGCACTATTAATTATTACTTATAAGATCTATGTTGTATAGTATTTAAATCATATGTTACTTTTAATGGCATAAATTAAGTAAAAATATATGCTAACAATTGCAATAGCTCCTTCAATTCTTAGACCTCTTGGTCAAAAAACTCTCCGATCTTCTTTTCGGTAGGTGATTACATAATATTTTTTATTTTTATTAGTAATATGTTTACTATTATTTATCTACTTTTATTATTTAATTTATTTATTACTTGTTATTTATTTATTATTTATTATTTATTTCCTATTCATGCTCACATAATAGCGTTGTGGCTATCCGAGGATTTGCAGCAAAACCCGATCCAAAATCCAAAGCAACAGCTTTAATTGATGCACTTCCAGGATCAACACCACTTTCCAAAACTGGAATTTTAGCTACAGGAACTGCTGCTGCAATTTATGGCGTTGCAAATGAACTTTTACTTTTCAATGCTGAAGCTTTAATGCTTATGACATTTTTAGGTATTGCTACTGGAGCAGCAAAATTTCTTGGTCCCTTATATTCAAATTGGGCTGATGGTTATATTGGAAATATTAAAAATGTTCTTTTCTCAGCTCGTGATAAACATACTAAAGCTGTACAAGACCGTATTGATTCAGTTTCTCAACTTAAAAATGTAGTTGATACTACAAAAGATTTGTTTGCTCTTTCAAAGAATACTGCTCAACTTGAAGCTAATGCTTTTGAACTTAAACAAAAGGTTGAAGTTGCTACTACTGCAAAGAGTGTTCTTGATTCATGGGTACGTTATGAAGCTTCTGTACGTGAACGTGAGCAAAAACATTTAGCTGAAAGTATTATTGCAACTATCCAAAAAGATGTTTCTTCTCCAAAATTCCAAAAGGATGTTCTTGCTGAAAGTGTTGCTGAAGTGGAAAAGATTTTTTCTCAGTATAAAGCTTAATCATATAGTATAGAATGATTTGTTCTATGAATATATACAGTGCTATGAAATATAAGCTAATATATAGCTAATTTATATTATATAAAAATAATGTAAAGTATAAATATTAAAATTGTAGTAAACATATATAACATACGAACATATATAACATACAAACATAAATGTCTACTATATATACATATGTATAATTAACAATACATTACAAATACAAAACAATACGTAGTTTTTAATCGGCAACTCCATACGAGTATGAGTCAAATTCTGCAATGAATTTCGCTGCAGCTTTCAAAAAAATATTTCCAGAATTTCTTTCTTCGGGATACATTTCATCAAATTCCCGTAAGGCACGTACCACTTTAACATAATGTGCATCTGTATTATATTCTGAATTAAGCACTTTTGTTACAATTTTATCCCAATTACCACAATCAGAATCGACTTTATAATTCTCAATTATATTCTTATCAATTTTAGGAAAAGAAAATATAATAAATATATACATTATGAAAAACCAATATGCTTTCAATAAAATTTGTTGTTTATAAATATTTGGTAATTGTTTAATGACAGTATGAAGTGCAAAAACAACAGTTACTGCATGTAATAAGAAAAATGAATATTCATTATTATTTTTTCTTTTTGTTGAAGAGAATAAATATACTGAAAAATAAGTCAAATTTTTCAAGGCTATATTCTCTAAATCGATATTATCCGTATTGAAATCATCTGTATCAATACTATTTGATCTCTTTGATGAAGTTATATCAAAACAATCAACATATGTTATAAATTTATCAATATTTTCTAATACTATTGGACTGTTTTTATTATAAGGAGATATATTGTCATTACTATTAATTTTATCATTTGTTACTGGTAAGTTATTTTTCAGGAATGTAATTAAATTTCCATCTTTTAAAAATTGATCAATAATATCGAAAGGGTCATTTGATATTTTTGCTTTAGTTGTTTTAATTGGCGATGGATCTGTATGCGAATTTAAATTTGTCGGTAAATGTGTTAATGCATTTGATGATTTATTAGGTGGTAATGAATACATAATATACTCTAAAATTTTAGATATATATGAATTATACGAACATACATCAAGAACCATAGCTTCACTGGCAATATGTTGTGAATCTAATTCATATGCATAAGCTAAATGTATTAATGGGTGACCTAAACCAAACAACAAACTAACAAGTAGTTCATCATTAGAAATGATAAATTTTGAAACAATCTTTTTCCAATTAAATCTAGCATTTGTAATTTCATCATCAAAGAAGTTTTTAAAAGAAGCTTGATATTTAACTTGTCCTAAATAATCTTTCCAATCATCTTCAGTTATCTCTATAGGATCTTGCTCCCAATGTGTTAAATTTTCACTAGAAACTTCATATGCATGAGAAAGAATATCATTTGTAGCTCCAAATTTAAAAAGTGACGCAAGTAACTATAGAGTAGAAAATTGTATGTTAATGTATGTTATTATATATGGAAATAGAATTAAATAAAATAAAAGTAAATATATGGAAAAAAAAATAAGCAATTATTATTAACAAATATATGTAGATATATAAATTTATTTACAAAATATATACTTACATGTGGAAGATGATTGTGAAAATTATGCGCACCATAAAATACAGAATAATGAGCATGATTTCCCTTAACCAAAGTATCGAGTTTTTGTCTTTGTGTTAATTTAGATTTTGCTTCTAAATCTGGCATTACTAAAGGTCCTTCCTCTTGGCCTCCCAAGTATGCAATAGTTGATAGGATAACACCCATATTAAATTATAATTGACAGTTAATAATTTAAAATTTACAATTTACGATTTCTACTGATAGAATAATTATAATGTATACTATATTTATTCAATCATATTTTATATGTATGTACTTATATAATATATATATAATTTTAATTAATACGTATTTCAACGCCTCTGTCTCCATCACATGACGTGAACAGGTTTGGTTGCTATATAAAGCTGAACTATGCACCAGAAGGTAATCTTAAAACAAGGATATTGATAATAATATTAATGAATATAGTATTAATAACAATAATAACAATAATAACAATAATAACAATAATAAAAATAATAACAAACAGTTCAGATAAAATACATAATAATAAATCGTTAACCTATCTAAATTATAATAACCAAGAAAAATGTTATCCAATTTAAATAATAATAATAGGTTGTTGCTATACAATTAAACAATGTTTGTTTTTCGTCTTATAAATTACATAAATAGAATAAATAATATCAAATTTAAATATAAAAATACAATTGGGAGCTAATTAAACTCTTTAATTTTCTGATATTCCCCTATTAAAGGATAATATATTACAGGATAGGGTTATATTAAACTGAAATAATTTATACAATACAATACTTACATCAGTATACAATAATCTTATGTAATTACTTATATACGATATAATGCTTTTTCATTTCTATTATATTAGAATGTATGAGACTATTTAATGTCTAACTCTTAATAAATATAATTCATAAACAATTATATATTCTATGTAATGACGCGGCTCTATTTAAGCGTTATATAAGTTTACACTTATATTGAATAAAGCTTTTCTTGATTTTTTCTACACGTTTATATACATTTATACAGAAAATCGCCGATACTGGTATAGCGTCAGTACACAGGGGTTTATAAAATTTAATTTTTCTAAAATTTTCGTCGTTATGGGCAATTTGCCATTGGCTATAAATTTTTTTTTTTTTTTTTTTTTTTTTTTTCTATATAATTTTTAATTTTTAATTGTCAATTTTTTACTTCGCCATATTCCTCTTCTAATCACGAAGCAAAAATTAAATAATTGTAAGAGCATAGACTCACTTTTACTTAAAAATTCAAATAAAAAAAACACAATGTTATGAGGAAATACTATGCCGAATATCTGCCTCGTATTGGGGTTATTTCTATTTTAATTGAATTATCCTCTTCGATTAACAGTAAAGAGTTAAAACTGTATTTGAGAAATTCAAAAGTCTTATGTTTAGATACTAAAAATGAATCTACAACAAGCATAAATTTACCCTGTTCTACTATTGACTCTTCTGTAAAAAATGCTTCAATTTTTAGTACAGGTAAAGAGGCTTATACAATTTCTGTCAGATTAAATGCTGAAAAGGATATGAAACTTGCTTCGCAAGTTTCATTTTCCCAAGAGAAAAATATACCTTGGAATGCACAAGTTTTATTTAAACATACTGATGAAATTTGGTTTGTTTGTAAAAATTGTTCAAATGAAATTATTCCACGTAAAAAAATTTACTGGTGGAAGGCACTTCCTTCTGAACATTGGGCCGAGATGTTTGACTTTTGGCATTGCCATAAACCTTTTGATTCTTCTGATCCTGAACCTGCAAATAAAACTTATGGGGTTTCTAATTTTTCTGCTACTATTGGAACAGGTTTAGTTGGTAATGTGTATTTTTTAATGAATAGGCTGGATATAGATGCAAAAGTATGTATATTGTGTGCTTTTCTTATATTTTTATTTTTATTTTTATTTCTATTTTTTTATTTTATTTTTATTTTATTTTTATTTTATTTTTATTTTTTTTTTGTATCATAAATGGGCATTAAAGAAAGCATAAATGGTTGAGGTCAAAACTAGTAAGGTTTAATTTTACTTGTAAAATTGAATTTTATTGGTAATTTGATTTCTATTTTTTATTACTTATTTGTGTTGATACAAATGTCCAATATTAATATGCCAATTAGATTTGTTTACCAAGCATATCTTTTGGTATAGCTTTACGCTTACACATTCTCTCATAAAGACTTATTACTTTATGGGAGCAAGTGCAACAAGTACATTTAATATATATTTTATTTCGATTTGGTAACTAACTTTCTAGGTCCATAATAAAACAGTGTTGTGTAAAGAATGTGAGGGAAATATAGGGAACGTAACAGACTTTGATCAAAATTGTTTAAAGATATGGAAATGGTCTTTATCTGTTAAATCATCATGTTCTAACGGAATACTTAATTATCCATTATCTGCATTTATATCTGTAATGCTTAATGAATTAATAGAATCTCATGCAAATTATACTTGTCTAGTATATAAACAAGGATCTAAAAACCCATTTATGGCTTTGTGGATACAAAACCCCGATATTTTATTTAGTAGTTCTGCTAATAAAGAAGGACAAAAAGCTATAAAGTTATTGTATGTAGTTGAAAAAGATTTTCCAAAAGGCTTTCTTACAAAAGATTTAGAGCGTATCACACTTCCAGATTCTATTGCAGATAATTTATATTCTATGCTTAGTGTTAGTCATGAAACTTTACCTATCGGAATGAAATATTTTTCTTTTTGGAAGGCGGCTGTTCTTAACTGTGTATAGGAAGATATATTTGTATTTGTATTTGTATTTGTATTTTT
>JAJMCY010000010.1:29251-68822 GCA_030565755.1 Ascobotryozyma cognata
AAAAAAAAAAAAAAAAAAAAAAAAAAAAAATAATGAATAAAAATAATTAGACATATATATTCTCATTTTATTTTTATATATGTACATATATGTATTTATACTTTATGATAATATAACTATATAATGGCAGAAGAAAAGGTCGCTGTAATTGGTGCTGGTTTAGTAGGCTGTTTGTGTGCTTTATATTTGAATAAGATTGGATATAAAGTAATAATATTTGAAGCTAGACCAGACCCTAGATCAAGTGCCCAAAAAGAGTTCTTTTCTAGAAGATCAATTAATTTAGCAATATCCGAACGTGGATTGTTTGCATTAGAATGCTATGATTATAATTTAAAGGAGAATGTTTTAAAAAATGCAATTCCAATGTCTTCCCGTCTTATTCATGACATTCATGGAAATATCCAAACTCAAATTTATGGCTCCTTTGGCGAATCTATAAATTCAATAGATAGAGCATTATTGAATAATATACTTTTAGATAGATTAGATAAATCTGATACAGTTACTATTATTTTCAATCATAAATTAATAAATACAGATTTTGATTTAGGTGTTATGCATTTTTTGGATACTACAAATGAAGAAAAGCAAAAAGATATCAATACAAATACAAATACAAGTACGAATACAAATTCAAATAAAAATATAAATACAGAAGAAAAAATATCATATGATGGATTTGAATTTATAGTAGGAGCGGATGGTTCATTTTCTAGTGTTCGTAGACAACTTCAAAGAAAAATATTGATGAGTTATGAACAAAAATATATAAAAGATGCTTATTTAGAATTAAAAATACCAGCAAAAATTAATTCTGATGGATCAAAAGAATTTCATTTATCTCCAGATGGTTTACATATTTGGCCTAGAAAAGATTTTATGTTAATTGCTTTACCAAATCGTGATTATACTTTTACTTGTACTTTATTTGCTCCTTGGGACATATTAAATAAATTGATAACTAAAAAAGATATTTTAGAATTTTTTAAACGTAATTTTGTTGATGCTTTGAATTTAATTGGACAAGATCAATTAATTGCTTCATTTGAAAATCATCCAAAGGGTTCTTTAGTATCTATTAAATGTTCTTCATATAATTTTAAAGGAAAATGTATTATAATTGGTGATGCTGCCCATTCAATGGTACCATTTTATGGACAAGGAATGAATTGTGGATTTGAAGATGTAAGAATATTATTAGAGTTAATTGAAAAGCATAGAAAAATTGAACAGAAAAATTCTACTGTTATAGAAGGAGCTTTTAATGAATATTCAAAGATAAGACATAAAGATCTTATAACAATATGTGATCTTGCTATGGAAAATTATGTCGAAATGAGATCTTCAGTTATTACTATACCATATATTGCTAAAAGAAAAGTTGAAGGTTTGTTAGAACGATTTTTAAAGGATAAGTGGCTCAGATTGTATACTATGGTTTCTTTTAGACATGATATTCCGTATAGCACAGCATACAGTATTAATAAGTGGCATTCAAAAGTGCTTTCTGTAGCTTTTTGGTCGTTTACGGGTATTTTTGCTGGTGTACTTGCTAAGCTTTTTAGAAAGCATTAGTCGAAAACACTAAGCTGGTTTGATATTGAGCAAGGTGCCAATGGCTTTTATTAATTTTATTTAATTTTTAGTATAGACATTTACATACACATTTACAGATACATTTATATTTACAGATACATTTATATTTACAAACGCAATCATTAAAAAAAATATTTATCCACATATATACACATATTTTTTTCAAATATTTTTTTTATTGATAATTTTATTCACTTTTTATGTCTTGCAGTTGTAGTTCATTTTAGTTTTTTTTTATACCAAATTCACACAGTAACCGGGACATTAAACATACAATTGAAAATTTAACTAATAGATTAAAAAACAAATTAAATAGTAAATTAAATAATAAAATATATAATAAAACAAAAAATAAAACAAAATAAATAATCAATAAATATCAGATATTTATTAAGTTCAATTCGTATGGCTAAACAAATTCGAACACCAACAAAACTGACACCTTCACAAACACTTTATGTGTACAATTTAAATGACAAAATAAATAAAGAAGGTAATTATATATTATATTTCTTTATATTATCTTTATTATTATATAATTTTTATAATTTATATAATTTATATACTAGCATACTAATTTTATTAGAATTACGATTAAGTTTATATATGTTATTTTCAACTTATGGCCAAGTTACTTCAATAATATGCTTAAAAACTAAAAAAATGCGTGGACAAGCACATATTGTTTTTTCCGATATAAGCAGTTCAACATTAGCATTAAAGGGATTACAAGGATTTATTTTATTTGGAAAGCCTATGGTATGCTGAGTATTACTTATATATATGTATACATATTATATTGTATTAGAAATACTAACATTATTTGTGTTGTATTAATAGGCTATTGAATATGCGAAAAGTAAATCTAATATAGTTGCGTTAAATGATAAATCATTTTCCCTAAGAAACGCTTCTATTGGGGACGACAGTAATGAAGGCAGTTTGTATGGCGTTAAGCGAAGGTTTGAGGACACAGATGGTAAGTCTATGCTTATATATATTTATTTAAATTTATTATTTATTATTTATGTATTAACTATTAGACACTGAGAAAACCAAAACACCTAAACTAGAATAATGTCCTTAAAAACTTGTCATGTACTATATATAATTTTTTATACCATTTAAAAATCTATTCAATCATTAAATCCAACGGAATATTTAACCCAGCCACTTTTGCATACGTGTTTAACCAGCCATATAAAAAATAAAAAGCATTAAATGTATCCTTTTCACTATTTAAGTAATTTAATAGAGGATCTAAAACTTCATTTGCACTACAGGAATGTATAAAATATGACGGTACATCAAATAAAGGATGATAATCTTGAGATATACCACCTTGTATCCCAATTTTTAATAAGCTTTCTAAATATTCTTTTGGTACCAAATAATTATTTATATCTTCAATACTTGCTATATGAGTACAATTTGTATTGTTGTCTGTTATATAAGATGTAAAATATAATACTGGATTATTATATATATTTGAAACAAATAGTGTATATACAGTTACTGAGGATATTTTTTCTGGGTGATTTTTGTATGATTTTATTTCCACGTATGCTGTTTCATGAACGTCATTCTGTATTTCACGTATATCTATATAATATTCATATGCATTTATAAATATTTATACTTTTGTATATATATATATCCAAGTATAAATATTCATTTATATACGTATACACATACTTACACATTACACACGTTTATGTCTAATTATTTATATCTATATGTATATTATTGCATCTTTGGTTTGGGTATGAACGTGCAATTAAGTGTTTAAAATAAGTGCACATAAATATATACATATGCATAATATATATATATATATACATTTGAATAGTCAATTATTGTTAGAAGTTTATAGACGGATTCGATTTATCATATGCACATTGTAAGTTTAAACATATACATATTCAACAAATAAAGTGCATAATATGCATAATGTGTATAATGTGTATAATGTGTAGACGTATATACAATACATAAGAATTATACATATTTGCTTTGTTAGCAATACTACTACAAACTACTATTTAAACTATTATTTTAACTACTAATTCTAATTTAATATGCTGATGCACACTCACTGCAAATTTTAAACTACATTCTAATCCTGTATTACAAAGTCGTTCAACAAGTTTTTCACCAGCATCAATAAAAGTCTGTTTATTAGCAAACATGTAATTTAAAATAATGTATTGTTTTATGAATTATATTTATTATTTTATTCATTATTTATTGTTTGTATTTAAATCCTTAATCCTTTATGTTTTTTATTTCATGTAAATGAAGAGGGAACTTGTATTTCTCTATAGTAACAAAAATAAAAAATAAAAAATAAAAAATAGAAAATAAATAAATAAATATTAAAGAAATAAGCAAATATAAATTAGAATAAAATAAACTATATACACAAACAGTAGAGTGGGCTCCTGTTTAGTTCAATATTTAAATATATTTATAATCTAATATCTTATTTTTTTTTTTTTTTCTCCCAATTAAAATTACCTTACGTAAAAATGGCTACCCCAGAAGTTCATTCTTTAGGACATACCGTCATTGCCGACCATTCTTTTTCAAAATCAAAAGATTTATTAGCAATTACACGTGAATCAAATGTGGAACTATATTCATGTAATGGGAAAAAATATAATAAAATTTCAACTTTAACTGATCATGATAAAACTGTAACTTCTGTTGATATTTCATCTGATGGTAAAATTGTTACTTGTAGTCAAGATCGTAATGCATTAGTATGGGAACAATCTAATGAAGGTATTTGGAAACCTTCATTAGTACTTTTACGTATTAATCGTGCTGCTACTACTGTTCGTTGGTCTCCTGATGGTAAAAAATTTGCTGTTGGTTCTGGCGCTAGAGCTATCGCAGTTTGTTATTTTGAACCTGAAAATGACTGGTGGGTTTCAAAACATTTAAAAAAACCAATTCGTTCAACTATTTTATCTGTAGATTGGCATCCAAATTCTGTTTTACTTGCTGCTTGTTCTACGGATGGTACAGCTAGAGTATTTTCTGCTTTTATTAAGTCCACTGATTCTCGTCCAGAACCTTCTGTCTGGGGTGAAAGACTTCCTTTTCAAACACTTTGTGGCGAATTCACTAATCCTACTTCCGCTTGGGTTCATGATGTTAAGTTCTCTCCTTCTGGAAATTCTATTGCTTATGTAGCTCATGATAGTTCAATTACTGTAGTTTACCCTTCTGGTCCAGATTCTCCACCTAGAGCTGTTATAAATGTACAAACTTCTTTACTTCCTTTTGAAACTTTAGTTTGGACTTCTGAATCTCAAATTGCAGCTGCAGGTTTTGATTGCCATCCGGTCATTTTTGAAGGTGATCAATCTGGTTGGAGACAATCTCGATCTCTTGATGATCCTGCGAATGCTCGTAAGCATGCTTCCAATGAGCAATCTGCTCTTAACATGTTTAGACAGATGGATTTAAAAGGATCTTCTTCCTCTGCAAATGAAGATACTACTTTGCCAACCATCCATCAAAATACTATTCTGTAAGTTGTTTTGTTTTTGTTTTTTTATTTTTCAATTTTTATTTATCGGTTTGTCTATTTTACATTTGTTTTACTGTATCTTTCTTTACTAACATTTTTTTTTTTTTTTTTTTTTTTTTTTTTTTTTTTTTTTTTTTTTTTTTTGGAATTTTTTTTTTCCGCTGTTTTTTGTACTTTAGCACTCTGAGACCTTATAGTGGAAGCACAAACCATGTAACCCATATATCCTCCACCGGTGTAGATGGAAAACTTGTAATTTTTCCACTTTAAATTCTAATTACGAAGCAAAAAAACTTAAAGTAAAATTATTTAAAGTATGAAATACTGTTATATATGGAATATTTATTTGGATTATATTTTCAATAATAAATTAGACTTTTTAATAGATAAAAAATAAAAGATAAATAATATATATATATATATAATACAATGTTTTTAGTCATATACCAACCTAGTTATAATATGTATTTAAAGTCATTTCTATCTTTTTTTTTTTTTTTTTTCTTTTATACAAACAAAACTTAATTTGTAAATAAAAATTCCATATCAGCTTGAGTTAATTTACTCATAGCACTTTCATCTTGCCCAATTGTCGCTCTAATCATATTAGCCTTTTTTTCTTGTAATTCTACAATTTTTGATTCTATACTGTCTTCTATTATTAATTTGGTAATCTTAACTGGCCGGTATTGACCAATGCGATGCACACGATCTCCCGATTGCCATTCTGCACTTGGATTCCACCAGGGATCAAGAATAAATACTTGTGAAGCTTCACATAAATTAAGCGCCACACCCCCAGCTTTTAATGAAACAAGAAAAACTTCACAATGTGTATTCTTCATAAAATACTGTATAGATTGATCACGCTGCATAGGTGACATATTACCTTGAAGTTTCACAGTGTGAAAGCCAGCTCTGTTAAGTCGCCACTCAACAAGATCTAGCATATTAGAAAACTGGGAAAATACAATAGATTTAATTGTACACTTGTCACTACGAAGTCTATAAAGCTCCTCCAATAAAGCTTCAATTTTTGTGGAGCTATGCCATTCGTCCATATTAATTCGATTCACAATACTAGATTTACTTAAAAATTCATCATTTACCTCCTTAGCAGGTGCGGCCAAATTAATAACTAGCGGCACATGACAAACGGGGCATGTAACTCCTTCCATTGTCTGTTCACCACTATCATTAGAGCCATCAATGTCTAGAGTATAATCTGGCCCCGAGTTTTCAACATACTCAGTTATACAGGCGCGACAAAAAACATGATGACATCGAGACTCAATAGCTTCTTGAGCTTCGTCATCACAGATTTTGCAAACAAATATATTACTTTCACTAGCATCAAGATTAGCCCTTTTTCTAAGAACTAAATCTGGGTGATCGGCAACCTGGCGCATAAGAGTAATTAAAGAAAAAATATTTGCATAATTATTTAAAACAACACCAGCAGATGCATATGTGTTAAATTTTCTTTGAGAATCAGAATATATACTAGAGTAAAAATCTTTTTCTTGTGGGCTAAATCTATCACGCCTAATTGATATTATACGTGGAGGTAAACCTAAATCATCCGCTTTTTCAAGCTTAGTACGCCTAAGCATAATTGATCCAAGCAATGTATGAATGCTCTCCATTGCTTCTTTTCCAACACCAACAGCTCCAAATTGTTGAATAGGACGTAAAAGTCTAGCAATAAACCAATTTGAATGTTGCATCGGTGAATGACCACATTTACGACACTTGCGGTTATTTTCAAAATCCCAATCTATACTTTTGCAATCACAAATTCTGCAAAAATACATTGCAAACGGGTCAATTTTTAAAAATCTGAGTAATGAATATAATTCACCAATACGATTCTGCAACGGAGTACCAGATAGGCAAAACCTAAAATCACCTTTTAAAGCAATTACAGCTTTAGTTGTATTAGCAGATCTGGATTTAATATTATGAGCTTCATCTAAAATAATGCGAGCAAAATGTATACTATGCATTACACTTTTCTCTTTAACAACACCCCCCTGCCTTTTAAAACCTGTACGTTCTTTCCTATAAGCTGATTCCATAACAGAATATGTAGTGAGTATAACATCATTTTCCATTAGTTTTTTAATATTATTTTCTCGGTTTGGTCCATAATAAATATAAACACTTAACTGGCAGCCAGTATGTTGCTCAATTTCATTCTTCCATTGAACTAGAGCAACAGTTGGAGAAATCACTACATTTGGTTTTCTTCGTGGTTCTGATGCAAGTAATGAAATCATTTGAATAGTTTTTCCCATACCCATTTCATCGGCAAGAATTCCACCTTTATATTTGCTTTTTTCTTGATGTTTAAACCAATCCAGACCTTCTTTTTGAAATGGTAAAAGAGGTGTTACCAAACAAGTTGGCTGATCTTGTTCATGAGGCTTATATTGCTCTTTTTCTAGTTCAACGAAAATATTTTTAAGTTTTGGATGTTGCTTATACAATTGCGATAAGGGAGATAATCTTCTAGGCTTTTTACGAGCAGATGCAGATGAGTTTCTTGCACGACTCCTACTGCGGTTTCCAGTAGTACTATATGAAGAACGAGAATTTGACGGTTCATCAATAAAATCTATATCAGAAATCTCTACAGCAGATTCATACTCGGATTCCGATTTTTCTACAGAATTTCTTTCAGCTTCACTATCAGAAGATATATCGAAAAACTCGGGTACAGAACTAAGTGAATCTGAATCCGAATCATTTATAACAATTGAATTTTCTTTAGTATTATAATCACTTATTTCAGATTTCGCGTTTGATTTTGATGTTGTAGGTTTTTTCTTTATAGATTTTTTTCTTGCCCGTTTATATAAGGGAACATCGCTATCACTATTGCTTAAAATAAAACCACCACCATTTTCATCAATAGTATTATTATCTATAAGGTTAGTCCAATGATTTAGAATAATTGTAATATTTATTATTTAATTTTATATACGCTTCTATATATAAATAATGGTATCGACAATTATCACTCACCATTAGCTGCAGTTGCAGATTCGGAATTGGTTTCTTTTATCGCACCTGTATAAAATAAAAGTAACAATTAGTAAACTTTTCCAATTCGCAAAAATAAATGAATATAAGTAAAATGTTTTTGCATTATTTATATATATATAAAATTATGCCTCTATAGAACACAATAGAATGAATGCAAATATGTGCAGCTTTTATATTATATACTTGTTTATATATTTGATAATATGTGCATGTAATGTGATGTATGCGTGAACAAACATTTATGTTAACACATATAAAAACACATATAAAAGATACAAATAAAAGACACATATAAAAGACACATATAAAAGACACATATAAAAAAGCATTAATGTACAATAATAGCCAATTAGCATTCAAATTAATCAGTGCTTGACATTCAACAATATAAACTATCACAAACCTTCATATGGACTTTGAAACGAATCTTCTTCAGAGTCAGAAATATCATTAATGCCAGGAACTATATCCGCGCTTGTATCCATGGAGTCATTACTATTTGAATTCATTAAATTTTCATTATTTTTAGAGCTCGTTGATTTATTTCTTGTGGTAATACCCATTTTAAACTAATTATTTTGTAATCCACTTAATAATCAATAAGTATAAATAATTAATTTATTAAAATGAACTAATTTACATAGAAATTTATTTCTAGAAAACTTGTTAGCACTTCATTATAATTATAAAGATAATAACTTTAAACAACTTTATACTCTAGGGAATTGTTATTTTTTTTTTTTTTTTTTTTTTTTTTTTAGAGTTTCAATTCTGCCAAAAATGAAAATAAAAATAAAAATAAGAACTATAAAAAAAAATTAAAAAATTAAAATTTTTTAAATATAATAATATAATAATTTTAAATAAAGCAAATTACCGTTTCCACTTGAATACGGTTTTTTAAATTAAAGCATATGCTGCATAAGGTTTATACTATAAACTTTATAGGAAGATATAAAATTAGTTTCTATAGTAGTGCAATTACCCGGAGCAAAATTACTAAAACATTTGTCACTTTTTTTATTTTTTATTTTTTATTTTTTATTTTTTATTTTTCGTTTTTTTTTTCTGTTCTCTAATTGATGATTTACTTATTTAACTAGATTACTTTTGTCTTTGATTTTAGACAATTGGAAACTTTTCTATGCATTTATATATAAGTATTTAAGTATATTCATATGCATATATTTTTTTGTTAGTTCATTGACAAAATAATAATAATAATAATAGCAATAATAATAAGAAAAAGACAATTATATAGAAAATGAGTGAACTAAAAAGCTATTTTGAAAATAGCAGTATCCAACCATTTTATTCAAGTGGAAAAGTTGGATTAACTCAAGACAGGGAATTTATTTGTACTCCATTTGGAGAAGATGTGATAATAACAGATTTTCATTCTGGAAAACAAATAGAACGTATTGAAGGTGATAGTGAAATTATTACTACATTAAGTGTTAGTCCTGATGGAAAATATCTTGTAACTTGTTCAAGGTCATTACAAATTAAATTTTTTTTTTTAAAACCAAAATTACAAAAAATTAGATCAGTTAAAGGTCATGATGCTCCTATTATTGTTATGGAAACAGATGAAACATCAACTTTAGTTGCAACTGGTGGTGCTGAAGGTATAATTAAAGTTTGGGATCTTGAAGGTGGTTATACTACACATAATTTAAAAGGGCATGGTGGTATTATTAGTTGTTTAAAATTTTGGGGTGAAAAAGGTGGTTCGGTTTGGAGATTAGCATCTGCTGCTGATGATTGTAAAATTAGAATTTGGGATTTAGTTTCAAGGAAATGTTTAGCTGTTCTTGATAATCATGTTTCTGTAATTCGTTCTATAGATTTTTCTTTTGATGCTTCAATACTCTTAACTTCTGGTCGTGATAAAATTATTAATATTTGGGATTTAAAAAGTTTTAAATTAAAAAAAACAATACCAGTGTTCGAGTCTATTGAAGCAGCTGGATTTTTAAATTTAAATTCAAATTTAATTACAAATTCTGATTCGAATTTGGATTCTCAATCAGACTTAATTGCTTATACTGGTGGTGAAAAAGGTAAACTTTTACTTTGGAATATTGACTCTGGACATCAAATAACAATGGATAAACTTAATAAAGATTCAGATAAAAATGCTGATACACAAATTGAATCAAATCTTCAAAATGAAGCACAACCGCAAATTACTCAAATTATTTATTACCCAAAAATACATTCTGATAAATTGCTTATTGTATTCTCTGATCAAACTTTTTGGGATGTATCAGCTTCAACCTCTTCTTTAGAAATAACTCGTCAAATAGCTGGTCATAATGCAGAAATAATAGATTGCACTTTTGTTTTAAAAAATAGATTGGCAATCGCTAATAACTCTTCTGAAGTAAGAGTTTTACATCCAACAAATGCCGAATTTGGATTTAATGTTCTTCAAGGTCATACCGATGTTGTTATAAGTTTATCTTCTTCTATTGATGGAAATTGGCTTGGTAGTGCTGGTAAAGATAATACTGCTATCGTATGGAGCTTACAAACAGTAAATGACAATATAATATCAAGGTTACATGCAAAATTTAAAGGACATACTTCGTCTATTGGTGCAGTTGCGCTTCCACGCTCTCCATCAGGATATAATAAAGATTCTTCTCCAAGATTTATAATTACAGGCTCAAGAGATTTAACAATAAAATTATGGAGTGTCCCAAGTACTTCTGGGGAAAATTCTGCTTCACAATATCATGAAATATCTAAAGCTGCTTATACTAGAAAGGCACACGATAAGGATATAAATGCAATAGATATCGCTCCTGATGACCAATCTTTTGCTACGGCAAGTCAAGATAAAACTGTTAAAATATGGAATATTAACACTGGGGAGTCTATTGGAATTTTATCTGGGCATCGTCGTGGTGTTTGGAGTGTATGTTATTCTCAATTTGAACGTATAATTGCTACTGCGAGTGGTGATAAAACTGTGAAATTGTGGTCATTATCTGATTATTCTTGCATAAAAACGTTTCAAGGACATACTAATTCTGTACTTAAAGCTATTTTTATTAGCAAAGGTAAGCAAATTGCCAGTGCTGGTGGTGAGGGATTAATCAAGATATGGAATAAAAAGACGGGCGAATGTGATGCAACACTAGATGGACACGAAGATAAAGTTTGGTCTTTAACTGTCAATGAAGATGACACTGTTCTTGTTTCAGGCGGTGGAGATTCTGTAATCAATTTTTGGAAGGATATAACAGCAGAAAAAAAGCGTGAAAATGATCTTCAACATGCACTTTTATTTGAAAAGGAACAAAGTTTAAGTAATTATATTTTTCATCGTGATTGGGAAAATGCGATAGATATGGCCATTAATTTAGATCATCCAATGAAACTTTATAATTTATTCATGGAGGTTTCTAAAAATGAAGATTGTGATAAAAAAGGACAAAGTATCACAGGTTTAATAGAAGTTGATAAAATAATTGCTAATCTTTCTAAAGATAAACTTGAAATACTTTTAATGCGAGTTAGAGATTGGAATACTAATGCGAAAACATATGGAGTTGCTCAAAGAATTTTAAATGTGATTTTAAAGTGCTACTCTGCTAAAGAAATTTCAGAGTTTAATAATATAAAAAGGACGCTTGATGCTCTTATTTCTTATTCTGAAAGGCATAGAGAACGGATAGATCGTCTTACTCAAGACAGTTACTTAATAGATTTTACTCTGAATGAAATGGATCATATATTGAGTTAAACAAGTTGGTGGACTTTAATGTAAGAAAATGAAAACTATGACAAAAAAAGGTTAAGTCATGTTTTGTGTATACTAGTGTATAAATTGTGTATATTAGATAAAAGTGGTTTTTTTTACGGAATTTTTTTTTATAAAGCAGATTATGATTATATTTACATATTTACAGAGTGTTTTTATATGAACAAATATATATATATATATATATATGTGCATATATTCGTTAAGAAAATAGTTGAAAGAGTAAAAGCTACGACATCGATGGATCCTTTTGTGATTGGGTTAAGTGCTTTTCTTTATAAGTTTCTATTATCCTTTTTGTAAACGCATCTATCATGATATTTGAAACTTTAGGAGCAAATACACTAGAGACCATATTGTACAAAGGATCAGTAAATTCAAACTTAAGATTTAAAATTACATTAGATTTTTTATCATTATTTTCTAAAGATTTCACTGACCACTCTGTATGTAATGTTTTAAATAATGGGTGATTATTAGCAATTGCCTATTTGTTAGTAATAGTATTCCCAATATTTTCAATGTAAGGAAATTTGAATTCATCTACTGTATGCAATATATATAATAATTAGTTCTACCCACAGCTTATTTTCATATAATTATAGAAAATATATCTGTTTATAAATAAACTTTTACACAATATAATTTAAACTTACTGTAACTTTCTCATATGGCTTACAAACTAATTGACTTTCAAAAGTTTCATTAAAATTTTCCCAGCCAACGCATAAATCGGCATATAAAGGTAAATTAGTTTTTTCATCTCTAGTAGTAACCTTAGAACCAGTACAATATGGAATAAAAGATTGATAAGAGTCAATATCTGCAACTATATTATAAATATGTTTTGATGGATATCTTTAAATAGTAACGTATTTTTTTTTTTATATATATAGAAATATTTATAGTAAAATTTACCATAAATTCACAATAAAGGTATTTATTTTATATAAAAGTTAGTCATTGTATTATAATATATATATATATATATATATAATATAGCTTTTTTAATTGATGCAAAATAATAAATAATCCAATAAACAAATAATGTTATAATTTTTTTATTCTGCTTACGGTAATGTCTTTTTTATGCTATAGTTTTGCTCAGATGGACCATTAAATGAAAAAAGTCGTCGTTTGCAAGAATAAATTCTTACTGTATAAGGAACAGTACATATACGTAGTTTCATCATTTTTATTTTTATTTTTATTATTATTATTATTATTATTATTATTATTATTATTATTATTATTATTATTATTATTATTATTATTATTATTATTATTATTATTATTATTATTATTATTATTATTATTATTATTATTATTATTATTATTATTATTATTATTATTATTATTATATATAATTGTAAATAAAACTGTATTTTTTTAATATGTAATCAATACACAATTTAAAAAATTCACTATTTCTTGTAAAGTTATTCAATATTACTAAAACACGTAAAAATATTTGTAAGTTTCATTTCAAGTACATGCAACAAGGAAACAACAAAAATTAAATATAGTAATACATATAACGTGTGTTGCCAATTCCAATTCCATTATAAGTACTCCTTAGTTGTTTAAAAAAAAAAAAATTCTTTATTATATATGTTACATTTTTTATATGTATCTACATAAATCTCTCATAATCTATAATAATCATTAAATATATATCAATATAATAATGTTTTATCAAATTTCTAAGGCTTTACAGAATAATTACTCATATAAAATATATATATTCATTTTAATTTTTAGAATATTTAATTCACTTAGCATAAAAACCTTTTCTCAACCTGATGAATATTGGCAATGTTTAGAACCTGCTCATAAGCTTGTTTATGGATATGGATACAATACTTGGGAATGGAAACAAGGTATAAGGAGCAGTTTACATCCAGTTTTATTTGCTGGAGTATATAAACTAATTGATTTTTTTGGACTATCAAATACAGATTGGATTATTATAGCTCCTCGTATTTTACAAGCAATATTTGCAGCTTTAGGAGATATTGGTGTTTACAAATATTCAAGTATTTTATATAGTAAAAAGGCTGGGATGTATACATTAATTATTAGTTTAACATCAGCTTATAACTGGTTTTTTTCAGTCCGTACTTTTTCTAATTCATTAGAACAAACTTTGACAGTTTGGGCATGGGTTTACTGGCCTTGGGATATTTTCCATGAAGAAATAAAGGAGGAAAATATTCAAAATAAAAATGAAAATGATAATGATAATGTGCAAAAAGAAAAGGAAGAAAAAAAAGAAAAGAAAATTACTAAAACTAATGGAAAACAAATGAGCATGACTAAATTTGCTGTATCCACTACGCTCACTTGGATTGCTTGTATACTAAGACCAACCAACATAATACTATGGATCATACCCGGATTTAACTTATTTTATGTATTAATTAGAAACTATAAATGGAAGAATTTATTAAAATGTATTGTAACAAGCATTTTTACATTATTGGTAATATTTTCCGCTTCCTTTAAACTTGATTCATGGTTTTATGGCAGAAGCATATTTCCGTTTGCAGAATTTATTAAATTTAACTTTTTCCAAAATCTTTCATCTTTTTATGGTACAAATAAATTATATTACTATATGTTAGAAACACTGCCGCTTTTTTTTATAGGTTATTTACCTATCGGTTTATACGCTTTGATGAAAAATTTAAATACACTTCAAGGTATTAATACTATCTTTGTTATTTTTTGTTACACATTAATATCGCATAAAGAAGCTAGATTTATATACCCATTATTGCCTTGTTTACATGCATTTATAGGATCTACATTTACTCGCCTTAGAATTAGTCGTGTTAAGAGTATATTTACAATTGCTATTGTAATAAATTTACCAGTGGCATATTACTTAACCCGTGTATATCAAAGAGGTGTGATTGAAGTTGCAAATTATATTAGAGAAAATAATTCAGTTAAAAGTGTTGGCTTTATTACTCCTTGCCATTCAACACCATGGCAAAGTTATTTCCATCGTCCTGACATAGACGCTTGGTTCATAACTTGTGAACCACCAATAAATTTATCTACTTACGAAAAGAATATTTATATGGATGAGTCTGATATACTTTATAAAAATCCAAAATTATTTATAAATCAATTATTTCCAGATTCTCATAGTACAATTCCAGTTCAGTCTAAAAAACATTCACTTCAAATATCTACAAAGAATTTACCTACACACTTGGTATTTTTTTCTGATTTACTGTTCGATATTTATGATTTTTTAAAATTAAACAACTACTCTCTTGAAAATCATTTCTTCAATTCTCATTTTCATGAAGATTCTCGTAGGAGAGGTAAAGTACTAATATATAGTAAGAAATCCGGGTAATAAGTTACCCTGTATTGTTGATCTGGGTTAGGGTGTGACGGCGTATTATATAAAGAAGTTTTTTCTTAATTATTTCTTTTTCTTTTCTTTTTTTTTTTTTTTAATATATGAACGAATTTATGAGAATCTTGCCACGACGATGCATTTTGATTTTATACAATGCAACGTTGCCATAGAATATTTCTTTATTTTCTCTAGAAGAATTCTTGAGTGTGGATGATTTTGTTGTGTTTTAGTGTTTACTTTACTTTAGCATACTGTCCATGTCTTGATACATATATTGTAGATTGTTTTTTTTTTTATTTTCTTTATAGTGTTTTTGTAGTATGAATATATTTATTTATAGATTATTATACATATTGTAGATTTAATATGATTTATGTGATAATACGTTTTTTTTTTTTAGTTCATAGTAAGAAAAGTAGCAAAGTACGTCTTACTTTAATTGTTATGTTACATTATAATTGTAGTTTTTAAGGCTTCCCTAAAATTACTTCTGGTTAAAAAGGCGCATGAAATAATTAATTTGTGTTTTAATGTCATAATTTTTAACCATCTATAATGTATATATGTGCACATTGGTAGACAGATATTAAATAAACAAATAGTAACTAATTAAATATATAAATAACTAAACAAATAAATAAATAAATAAATAAATAAATTAATAAATAAATAAATAAATAAATAAATAAATAAATAGATAAATAAATAAGTAAACAAGTAAACAAGTAAAGGAGTATTTTAACCCCTGTATTATAACACCTAGTATTATACTTTTAAGATTGATTTAACTAGTCAAAAGTGAATACACATATATATTTACTATATAATATATACAGTTTAATATATAATTTAATAATAAATAAGTAATGGATCAAGATGGAGTTTTAACTGGAATACTCACATTTAATTGTGGACAAAAAGCTCCACTTTCTAGTGAAATAAAAAATCAATTATATAATGTTTTTACTGGTAATTCTTCAGAAAAATTATTAGAAGAATTTAGTAATAGTATTAATAATGTACATTCACCTCTTTCGTCTGATAATGAAAATGGTTTAAACATAAATGAACACTCTTTACTGGCTGATAATGACATTTTGATAGATAGTAATAATAATAATAGTAATTATAATTATAGTACTAATATAAATACTAGTTATGAAAATATAATAGTACCCGAAATTTTAGCAATAGGCCTACAAGAGGCTTGTTCTATAATGGATGGTTTATTTGGAGAATTTTCTAATGTACTTTCATCAATCGAGCATGGAATTTCCCAATGTTTACAAGAATTAAATAAAAACTTTCCGGAATTACCAGAATATTATTATAAACTTGAGGCTCATTCTCATATTGGTCCCACTGTTTTACTTATATTCACGTTACGTTCGCAATCTGTCAATCAAGTTGTCAAAATATCAAGTATTAAATATGCTGAAGCTGGAGTTACAGGTCCGCTAGGAGTAGGAATAAAAGGAGCGACTGGTATTCGCTTTACTTTTCACAAACGTCCAAATAGTATTTCTCCTATTTGGAAATCTACCGATTTTACATTTATTAGTGCTCATTTATCAGCAAACGAAGGTAGAGTTGAAAGGAGAAATTTTGACTATATTAGAATTGCTCAAGAACTTATTTTTACTCAAGAAGCTCCTTTGTTGTCTTCTACAGATATCGAAACAGAATCTTCTGACCCAAATAACAATATCAATTATAATCAATCGTTAACAGATTCTAATTTAAATTCATCAAGTGAAATCATGTATACTTCATCCCCTCATCATCTTTTTTTCTTTGGTGATTTAAATTATAGAGCTGGAATTATACCTACAGATACAGAAAGCCAGACAATTTCTCATTCTGGGGATACAAGCTATTCAAATTTACAATATTTGAATACTCCTAATTTATCTCCACTATCTTATTTAGGTTTTTCTAGTAAATTATTACATGAATCATTACTTCATGATGAGCTTACAAAAGAAAGGAAGGCTGGTAATACATTATTTTTTTTATCTGAGCCTAAAATTAATTTTCCACCAACATATAAATTTAAACCAACAGATTCTGGTTTATCTGAAGAAGTATTTTTTTCTGAGAATAATCCTTTCCATACTACTCCCATATCTGCACAAAATACAGTAGCAAGTAATAAAAGAGAAGAAAGGATTATACCATCATCTCAGAGTAGGCCTTTCAAGCGCAAATATGAAACAAAAAGAGTGCCATCTTGGACAGATCGAGTTTTATATCTTGATCAACCTCAGCGTCCTACAGAAGTTTTACAATATACTTGTTTGCCTTTTGTTACTACATCAGATCATATGCCAGTATATTTTTCAGCTATTTCCCCCTGGCTGGACTCAAACTCGCAAAATATATATAAGAGTATTTTTGAAGAGATACAAACTGATGAATCTGAGAATAATAGATCAGTAACAGGACATGACAGTGGAGACAATAGTCCTTCTTCTATTTCATTGATTCCCCTCAGGAATACAGAAACTAATTCATCGGCTTGGAGTGCTTTAAGTTCATGGTCATCACTGCGCCATACTACACCTTCATTACGAGGAAGAAATAGTTTTAGGCGGCGTGTTGCTAGATGGGGGGATTACTTTACAGCATGGGGATTATATTTTATTACAACTAAGAAAGGTATTTTTTGGGATATAGGCATTGTTTTTTTAGCAATGCTGGTAATAGGTTTTTTCTGGTTTTTTTGATTTTTTTGATTTTTTTTTTGTTTTGGTCTTTTAATATCAATCATGATATTAAGATAAAAACTATTCATTATTTTTTTCTCAGTTATTTATTAATATTTTCGCGTATTGTTTTTTTATTATTATCTGGTGCGTTTATTTATTTAATAGAAAGTAAACAATTTATTATATTATAATAATAATTTTAAATCATTCATATTTATATGAGTATTAGACACATCTTTTAAATTATATTTTATCTCCTCCTAATTGACCTCTAGTGTCTAAAAATATTAAGAACTATTTTATTAAATGGTAATGTAAACTATTAAAAAATAAATCATGAATAAAATTATATTAAAAATTAAATCTTAATATATCCTTTATAAAAAATAAATAGTTATCTACTTTTATAATATTTTACAACAAAAAGCAACATGAGATGCTGACAGTAGGACGAATCCATAAGAAATAACAATTTGCAAAATTGGCTTAATTAGACGCTTACAAATATTTGTTTTCTTTAAGCCAATCCTTAATATTTTCTCTTTCTCTATCAATAAAAGCAATTTTGATACGGATGCTCTCTAAAGATTGAGCAAGACCCTTATCATAACCTTTAGTTTTCTTTGTAGAAAAGAAAGATTCAATATCTTCAAGAGCTTCCTTAGTTGTGTAAGAAGAGGTAGCAATAGTAACAACAGAAGAAAGCATCGATAAGCCAGGTGGGAGAACCTTTTCAATTTCATCCCAATTTCCTTTAAGCCAACCCCACAAAGCTTCTACACCTTCACGGTGAGAAACAAGACCAACCATAGGAAGATAAATATCTTGTGCACGTACAGTGCCATCTAACAACAAATGAAGTGTCTTTTTAATAAGTTCTGGTTCTTTTGAGACACCAATACTACGAAGGGCAGTATTCTTTTCGTCAGTGGAAATAGGATTCTTGTAAATCTTATAAAGTTCATTCCAAGCTGGTTCGCCTAAGTTACGCACTGCAGTTGAAAATACAGATCCTTTAACATTAGGGTGAATAGCAGATTTATTGCCAGCAACATAGGACTTGAATTGAGCAATAGCATCCTCAACAGTTTTTTCATTATTAGCAGAATTAGAAGCAGAAAACAACAAAGTCTTTAATTGTTGAGTAAGTGGAGAATCCGATTTTGAAAAGCTCCAACCTAATTCTTCAACCTTTTTACTGGTGAAATCGCGTTGGAAAGCTTTGAGAGCATCAATAAATGGCTTTTCTTCAAATTTAGAAGCAGCACGAATGGAATTGAGACGAGAAAGCATTTCTGACCATACAACATATTCTTTTTCATTTTTCCATTTTTGAAGTAAATTTAATAATGAAACAGCGTTTTGATGGCCAGAGATAATAAGAGCACCAGCATCAGCAATTATGCCAGCACGGTCTTCAGTACTAAGCAAAGAAGCAGAGCTTGCAATATTATTGAGCCTTTCGGGAGAGTAGGCAGTTCGGTAAATACCAGATTGATCAGCATTAACCTTAAAAAACTTTATATCATCATTCAAGTCTATTGTTAAATCACGTTCGTTAAGAGTAACTTCTTTGATTCCAGATTTCGTGCGAAGATCTAAAAATACAGGGTAAATTGTAGAGTCTTCTTCCTTAGTAGGCTTGCCTTCACTTAAATAACGATTTTGACGGAAAGTTACTTTTGAACCATCTTCAATTACTGAAATGATAGGATAACCTACTTGCTTTGTCCAAACATTCATAGTTTGGCTTACATTTTTTCCTGAAGCTTCAGAGAGAGCATCCCACAAATCGGAAGTTTTAGTGTTTCCATATTTATGTTTTTTAAGATATTTTTGAATTCCTTGGAAAAAAACGTCTTCACCAAGATGCTTAGAAAGCATACGAAGAATGCAGGAACCTTTAGAATATGAAATGGCGTCGAAAATTTGATTTATTTCATCAGCACGCTTGACAGGTACTTCAATAGGATGACTTGAGCGTAAATTATCAAGCCCGAGAGCCCGCTGAAGATTGTCAATAACATACTGTTGCCATACTTTCCATTCAGGATAAAATTGATTGCAGGAGTACCAAGACATCCAAGTAGCAAAACCTTCATTAAGCCACAAACCTTCCCACCAATCCATGGTAACAAGATTACCAAACCATTGGTGTGCAAGTTCATGTTGAACAACTTCTGCAACACGTTGTTTTGTATTGACGCCTGCGGTCTCTTCATCTATCAATAAATCAACTACACGATAAGTAATAAGACCCCAATTTTCCATAGCACCAGCAGAAAAATCTGGAATAGCAACCATATCCATTTTAGGAAGAGGATATTCAATATCAAAAGTTTTTTCAAAAAACTTCAAAGTATTTGCAGCAAGTTCAACAGAGAATTTTCCAAGATGTTCTGATCCAGGAGTGGCGTAAACTCTAACAGGAAGTCTAAAAGTGTTAGACTCAACGTATCGAAGGTCACCAACAATGAATGCTAAAAGGTAAGTTGACATGAGGGGAGTTTTAGCAAAAGTTACTGATTTTTTACCATTAGGTAATAATTTCTCATCCACTTCATTCATATTAGATAAAGCAGTTAAATTTTTATCTGCAATAAGAGTGATTGTAAAAGTTGACTTTACGGCGGGCTCATCAAAGCATGGGAAAGCACGTCTTGCGTCAGTAGGTTCCATTTGAGTGGTAGCAAGATATTGCGTAGAACCATCTTCAGCAGTATATGATGAACGGTAAAATCCAGCCATTTTATCATTTAAAATACCTGTGAATTTAATTATAAGTGAAGCTTTTGATCCTTTTTCTAAAGCTTTTGGAAAATAAAAAGCGATTCTTTGTATTTCTTCATCATAATCGATGGAAGTAGTTTCATAAGAGGAACCATTTGTATTTACAGAGGCAGATTGAACTTTGAGTTCGATACCATTAAGAATGACAGATTTTGTAGATTCTTTGACATTAAGATCTATAACAACTGTACCATCAAAGGTAAAATCTTTAAAATTTGGTTCTAAAGTAAGATTGTAATGATCTGGATAAACATTTGAGGGAAGAACCTCTCTATCTTGTGGACTAAAAAATTTGTTAGTAAGTTTATTCCATATGGAGTATGCTAAAGGTATTTGAAAGTAGCGCATGTTATATGCTAGTTTAAAAACTTATGAATTAATTATGGTGGTAATTTTATAAATATAAGAGATAATTTAAAGAAATACAAAAATTCTTTTTTTTTTAAAAAAAAAGACAAATATCGGAAATTATAGGAAATATAAAGAAAAAATAGAAATTATATAAATAAGAAATTTACAATTAAACATAACAGAACAATCAATATAAATAAAAATAAACTTATTAAAAATATTTAAAATTGATTAAAACTTAAAGTCAAAATAAAAATTAAACATGTGTAGTAATAAAAAGGGTATTAAAAAAGGGAAAGCTAAAAAATATAACAAAACAACAAGATTATTAATAAATAAATAAATAAATAAATAAATAAATAAATAAATACGTTGCTATGATATTACAAAATTATGATATTAAATAAATGTATACCAGTAATAAGGAGATAAAATTTGCATTATATAGAATGGTAATAGTAATAAATAAAAGAAAAAAATAAAAAAGAAAATAGAATAATTAATAAGAGATATTAATAAATAGTGTTAAACATCACTATAAAATATGCGTTGTCATGGTATTGTTGGAGAAGTTTGTTTACTCAACATCGCACATAAACAAATTTGGTAAAATGCGAAGTTGGCTAACAATTTGTTTTCCTATGTAAATAATAAGTATATGAATAAATAAATGTTTTATAATTAATTATAAAATTAGTTATATTATATAACACAATATAACACAATATAACAAATGTAATTTATAAATAATACAGCAGAGCGAGAGCATACATATTATTTTTTAAATTTTTTTTTTTTTTTTCTTTTTGATTCTAGAATTTTCAGTAATAATAATATATCCCCCATTTTATTATTAAATATTTGCCACATAATTTCCACAGTATTATAATGGAAAAAATAAAAATAATAACACCATAGAAAATAAAGTTCTATATCATATTATATAGTTGTAATATATAAAATATATGTTGCAGTTTTATATGTATATATTTAAATCAAAATTAGTGGTATTAAATATATTTATAAAATAACCACCAAAACTATAAGAAGACATAATTAAATAAAAACATATTTTAAAAATGCCAATGAAGTCAATTAAACTTAAAAACAATAATAAAAATAATAAAAAAAATAAAAAAAATATACTTACCGAATTGTAGAAGAAGACATTTTTGGTGTGTATAATGAAGAATGTGATGCAGCAAAATGTAATTTTCTATTAAACGATAATAGAAATAAAGATTTAGATAAATTCCCCTCTTTTATATTTTGCAACAATATATTATTGTTATTATTAGTATTAGTATTAGTATAATGTTTCAATATATTTTTTGTTTTTCCTTTAGTTGCTAGAGAAAATTTATTTTCCTTAAAACCACATGACAACGAAAAATATTTCTTTATATTATTATTTAAATAACATTTTTTACTGTAAGTAGTTTCAATTCTTGAATTTTTACTATAGGTGGAATAATAAACTTTTCCAAAAACATGTTTTTTATGACATTTATTAGACTTGGTAACTAACGAGTTATTAATATTAAGATGCTTAGTATTATCAATTTTTTTCAAGCTAATATTTTTTGAAACATTGTTAATAGTCTTTGACAACCATTTTGTAGATAAATCTTTCATTTCATACAATTTCAATATTGTTTTATATTTTTTTTATATATCATATATTTAGTTTTCTCGTAGTTTGTTTAATAAAAAAAAAAAGAAAAAAAAAAGAAAAAAAAAAGAAAAAAAAAACAATTTGAACACTCTGAAATTCATAAACAATTAGTATTAAATTTATCAATTTTGTATTTTGTATTTTGTATTTTGTATATTGTATTTTTAATAATGTTTATTATGCCTAAAGTATATATTCTATGCACACACCTTGTAATAAATACTATATTTATATTTATAAAATATATATTCGTATTTTAATCTTTTCTTGTGTTAATGTATAATTATATATATATTATAAGTACTTATTATAAGTGTATATTTATATAGCTTTGTATTATCGTTTTAATATTATATTATCATATATTACTCTGTTCAATAAATACAAAATACACTAAATATAATTATTACTGTAAATACCGTAATGTAAAGGAATATCAAAAAATAAGCATCTTCGTTGCTACTCAAAAGATTTTTATAAAAATATATTGAAAATTTTATGTGTCTCCAAGCATAAGTACTGATTTATCCAATATTTCATAATCAAGCAAAATATATATATTACTTGATTTAATTATATTGTTATTTATTATAAAATTATATCAATTATTAACTATAATTATTTTGTTATATTTTGATGACATTACAGACTTTCATGATATCCAAAGTAAATTTGCATCAGTTTATATATTAGCTTATAAATACTACACTACGAAAATATTATGCCTAGCATACTATACTGTATAAATATATAACTAGTATATAAATATCAAATTAAATAAATCTTAAACAAATATTAAATTACATAAATATTAACTTTTTTAATATATTGTTAATTTTATAAAAATATAAATATTAACTCTTTAAATTAAGTAATAAAATTAAAATCCCAGTTTTAAAAAAAGTATATCATCTAACACCAATTGAAAATTAAAACACCAAATATATTAATTATAAATAAATGTATTACATTAAACACTCATAGATTTCATACCATTCTAGGTACCAAATTCTCACTCCTTGCCCAATGCAAAAACTCGGCTGTTGAACCGAAATCTGAAAATTGCATATCGGCTGATGAATTAGTTCCAGAATAAATATCATTATAATTATTGCTTTTATTATAGCCAACTCTGCCATTCGCTCCTTCATTAGAAGAAACAGGAAACATTCCAGTTCTACTTGCAGAGTTACACGATCTAGTATTATACATCCTATTATCATCGATTTCATTGTTAAATGATGATAATGAAGATGAAGTAGTGACATTAACATTATCACTAAACTTTTTCCGGCGTGAATTTATCACCCGGAAAACTGTTTCTAAAGAATTGTAAGCACCAGATTCTGAATTAGGGCTAAGCATAGACATAGACATCATTTTTCCTCCTCTTCTTTGGACTGGTTTAGGAGGAACAAGTCCTTTACCATGCAAAAGCTTATCGCAAATATAATGAAGCCAAAGCAAATTTGTTTTGGGATAATAATCTGCCCAATCCAATTCATTAACATCATCCAGTTTATCCTCACCAGTAATACAATCCCCGCTTGTATTCAAATTTATAGAATTGGTTGTGTTTTTCCTATATAGTTTCCCATAATTCTCTTCGCTTGTTTCTTTCACAAGCTTTTTCATAAATCGATATATGTCATATTGATAATCTCCCTTACCTTCGAATAGTTCTTTATCAGAAAGCGCTGTGTATTCAACCCCCAATGTTCCATTTATTTTACATTTTGCCCTAGATAATGTATAATCTATAATGGTTATATTTAATTTTCGCGCAGTTTCAATTCCTGAATTAACCTTTTTACGACGCCCAATTCTTTTTTGTTCCACAGTTAAAGATAGTTTTTCTTGCAAAGTGTTACATAAGAGATCAATTGAATCTGGGACATTACCGTCTCCATCACTTCCCCCAGTACAGTTTGAAGATGATAAAGAAGGTGCATAAGATGCTGTATTTGAATTTCGTATTTGATTGCCATAATATTCCTGCCCATCATCTTTTGAATTATTGTCGACATCAATAACAACATTTCCCCAATGTAAATCTCTATGTTCAAACTCAGCTTTATTCTCAGCACCTGCTAAAATACCGACGAGTTTCCAAAAAATACATGAAGCTTCCTGCCAATTACTTATATCAAATTTTTCAAGATCAGTCCCTGCAAATTTTGTACTTAAAATACAATAATGTTGATCTGGAGTATATATATCTGGTCGTTCATTTTCACTACCACGAATCATTTCATATTCATCCCATAGTTGCATTAAAATCCTAGGATACTTTCCACAAACTATTACTACATCAGTCACTTGCATGAAACCTTTTTCTTCCGACATCGCTTTTGCAATCCGGATTTCATGAGATATTTCTTTAGCAGTTGGTTGCCCAAATTCCACTTTTCCAAAAGGAATAATTTTCATAACTTGATTTGCCCGTTTCGTGCCACAAGCATGTTGAACGCTCTCTGAACTTCCAAGCCGATTTCTAAATTTATGGGGGTAGTTCTTGGAAGTAGAAAATTTTGACGACGTTGTAGAGGAAGCTGAAGAAGATGATTTAGTAGATGCAGATACATTGGAAGATAATGAAGAAGAGTTGGAATTAACTTGTATATGCTGATTAGATTGTAAAATGAAAACTTCTGAAAAGCTAGCTTCGGATAATTTTCTAATATGCCAATTGCCTTGTACATTTTCAACGTATGCAGTAAAATCGACTACAGATGAGTAAGAGCATAGTGGAAACAAGGAAAGTAATCCCTGTAATGAGGCTGTAGATAAAGATTTCCTGTGAGACATAGATAAAGATGAATGACGAAACAAAGAAGTAGCTGGAGAAAGAGGAGAAGAAACTGAATTTGCAATGCCTGAATGTGAATTCATTTGAAAAGATTTTTTATTTCTTACCGGCGAAAAGTTAACTGAAGAATCTGTAGAGTGTGCTGAAGCTCCAGAAAAACTTAATGATGAAGGGGATGCAGGAGGAGGTAAAGATGACTTCGAAGATTTTCGATTATGCTTCTTTGCGGATGAAAAAGAAAGTTTTTCAAGCAAAGGTCTTAGGCTAATTCCACTTGATTTCGAATTGTATCTTTTTAATGAAGTCGGAGTTGAATTCGTTGATGAACCACTTAAATCAGTTTGTCTTCTTGTTGGTGGTGGCATATCGTAACTAGAATTGGAATTAGTTTTATTGAGCGATAAGGATGAAATACGAGATTTTAAAGTTTTATTTTGTATTTCTGTGATATTAACATTTGCTTTTTTTGATATATCTATACAAGAGCTGTCATTCTCCTTATTATGCTTTTGTGCAATTGGCGAAGAAATAAAAATCTTGTTTACTTTAGCTTTAACAGGAAGTTTGTTCTTTGTTTTTTCTAATTCCTTAGTGGTATTGATAATAGTATCAGAATGAACATTTCTCAATGGAGACCTTGTAAAGTATTGAGAAGAAATATTAGAAGAAGATTTCTCTACTAATTTTATTGTATCTGGCTTAGCTTCTAATAAATTATTATTTGATTTTCTATTAGTGATTGTTTTGTTTTTATCATCAATGGAAGACCCCTCTTCATATCGCAAAAGATATGGAACAGTTTTATCATTTGAAACATTTTCTTGTATTATGACAGATTTTATTCTTTCATTTGTAGATATTGGGATATTACCTATATCGTTACATAAAGAATACGTACTATTATCAGTTGGTAAAGAAGCAATTAAAACATTTTCAATACTCTTTGACGGTTTATGATCGTAAGCTTGACACTGCAATTGAGGAGTAAATTTATTTTTTGGTTGAGTGTTTTCGTCTTCTTTTACTTCTACTAATTCTGGTTTATTAAACATTGTAACAGATACAGCATGTGCTATGTTATAATCTATTTTGTTTTGTTGAATTAAACGAGAATTTGCAATAGTTATCGTATCAGAAGAATCATTTCCAGAAAAATCAAAAGACTCACAATCAGAATTATTACTTGATTTTATAGAGCCGCCTTCATAATTTTTTAATTGGATTACCGAATCAAGATCTGAATTTAATATGGAATCAGATTCTATGAATGAATCATTCATATCAGGTGGTTTATTAAGTAAAGATGTTTTATTAGATTCTTTTAATGTTGGTTTAAACGTAGAAGGAGGAGATTTTAAAGTAGAAAATTTATCTAGAGTATTAAAGTTATTAATATCATAACCAGATGAAGACGGAATTTCGGAAAAATTTCTAGGTTTTATAGAAACTTCCCCGCTTTTATAACATCCATCATCAGTATTAGAATAAATAAAATCATTATCTTTTTTTAAAAAATTCTCTACATTTGAAATTGTTCTTCTATTTGCTTTTTTCCATAAAATATCTTCGACGGTAAATTGATGCGAGATATGGTGGTATTTCCTTCTTCCATAAGTTTTATTAGTACTAGAACTCATGATCTATTAATATTTGTACATAAAAGTACCAAATAAAAATAGTACGATAAAAACTAAACAAAGAGCACTAATATGAATATAAAAGAATTCACTTTAGATAAATAATATTTTTTTTTTTTTTAAAAAAATTTATACTTTGTCTAAATAATTAAATGTTAGCTAGGATTAAAAAAAAAAACAAGGCAAATAGTAAATAAAAAATATAAAATACAAAAAGCCCCGGTGAAACACCACAAAAATAACAATCAATAAAGAAAAAAAAAAACATACTAAATAAAATGAATCTAAATCATATACAATTGTATATGTAAAAATATACAGTTATACAAGTATACAGTTATAAAAGTATATATTTATATAATTTAATATAAAAAACAAAAAAATATAATTAATTTACTCTCATTAATCATAAATTTAGTTTATATTGACATTTCCAATTCGCGCTTTGATTTTTAATAAAAACCCAAAAAGCTAATTTAGCTATATTTAACAGTAAATATGAAAATAAAGCAAAATACATGTTATTGTTTACTAAAGTCTTTGTTGTCATGACACTAGCTCGCGTAAAAGCGTGTTTAACTTTTAATATCCAAGTAAATAATATTATTTTCGGTTATGTTCCTAATGTGGCGATTTGCGGTGTAATTAAATTCCAAACAAAATCGTTGGCAAGACAACTTCCAGCACTAGTACATTATTATGTAGGAATTTATTTTGAATAATAATACACCGGGTAAGTCGTTGATTTTCGAAACGACCCTTATCTTAATATAAACTGAAGTCCGATTTTTAAACCCTATATATTATTTATTTTATGTATAATATTATTGATTTACCGGTACCAGTTTATTTTTCAATGTAACTATAATTTTAATTGGTGCATTATTATATTATTGTTTACATTTAATATAATTTTTTTGTTTATAATTGGCTTGTTTTTTTTTTCAAATGATTAAGAACCTTTTTTTTTTTTTTTTTAAACTTTCATGGTTTAAATGTTAATTAATTGAGTTTATATTTAATATTTTTTATTATATTGCATCTTTTATTTTAGTTAATATTAGCTTTTGTATGTATAATGAATGAGTGTAGTGTATAACTTATTTATTATGATTGTATAGAAAACATATTTTTCACTGCATACATATATTAAAGATTTTCTGTAGTATTTTTTATATATTATTCATTTATATAAATAAATGCATGTAAATAAATAAATATATAAATTTGTATATAAATATAAATAAACTATTAATATTACAATTAGATGTAAGAAGTTTTTAATTAGTTGGGTGTTTTCAAGACCATTTAAGCAAAAAAAATCTTGATGCCATATTAAATATAAAAGCACAAAATATGAGTAAATATTAATATTTTAAATAAGGGTCTAATTTATTGATACAAAAAACGCCATTATTGTTTTCGTAGCTAAATACAGAACATATATATATGTATACTCTTTATAATATTATCTACTAATTATAAATATAAACTATGTAATTTAAATAAAATCATAGCAATGAAGAATTTAAATCCATTTTAGAAAATATTAATTATTCTTTCAAATTAATAATTATTATAATACCGTACTTATTTTTAAAAATCACTTTTATCATATTATTTATTCTAATAAATAAATTAAATTAAATATATCAAATATTACAAACTCAAAACATAGACACTATTTAAAAGAAAAAAAAAAGAAAAAAAGCAATGTAATTCGCACAGCCAGGACATAGATATTTTATCCGCGTGTGCAAATAAACTCTGCTTAGTATATAAATTAATTCTATCACTGTTCTTTTCTATCATATATAATCCAACCTCTTTAACTCATTTACAACTTTTGCGCGATAGTTGCTTTTAAAGATTCAATTTCTTGTTCAAGCCTTTGTATTTTACTTTCCCCAGTTTCAGATAAGCGTGACTCCGCAGCCCAAGCCTTAACCTTTTCCAGATCTTTAGACAAAACTTCAATAATATTAGACTTTTCCTTGACTTCAGCTTCCAATAGTCTAACTGTAGCATGTAGATCGGCAATCTGTTTAGAGATTCCACCAACTTTGGTAGATACTGATCCTGGTGTAGTAGGAATTGTACTAGATGAGCTATTATCACCTGCTTTTTTTGGTGTAGCTTTCACAACATCTTTTTCGTCATCTTTTGGAAGACTTTTGGGTGACGTGGACACTTTCTTTAAACCAGTAGTTTCTTTTTCCTCACTTAATGATACATTTTTCTTTGGTGAAGGTGAAGGAGTGATATTAGATTTATTAAGACTATTCTCTTCAAGCTTAACATCATTCTTGCTTGATAATGAAGCTTTATTTGCATTAGTATCAACTGAGCTTTTTTGTTTTGTTTCATCCCTTCTCTGAGAATCCCTAGAATTAGATGAATAATCATCCCATGCACTCCTCTCTCCTTCTATTTCTGGTGGAAGTTTAACGTCTGGATCTTCTGTATTGCTAGCTTTTTCAAGAAGTTTGCTGACAGAAGCCGTATTTAATACTTTATTCAAATCTTTTTCAGGAGCCCTGTAAACTGTGTTTTCGCTATTTGCATCTTGCGAATTTGATACAGTTTTCTTCTGAGCCGTTTCTTCATGAGTTACTGTTTTTTGAACAGCAGAAGGCGCAGCCTCAACGACTGGTTTCTCCACTACTTTTGCCACTGCGTCATGGCCTTCATAAATATCTATTAAAGAAATAAGTTTAGGATTGGAAGTTTTACCACCAAACCATTCAGAAGAAGTAAGAGCAGCTTCACCAGCAGAGCAGTCAGGATAAATATCATCTTGAAAATTATCAGAACGACGAGGAACAATAAATGAAATTGGCTCAACCAATGTATCATTAACAGTTTTATACATTCTAACTACTTCATTTTCCCGAATATTGAGAGCTCTTTTAGGCATAAAAGCCACACCCCGCTGGGGTTCAATGGATTTGTATTCAGAAAGAGAATAAAGTTGATCTTTTTCATATTCAAAATATCTAATATTTCCATCACCTTTTCCTGCCAAGTAAAGACAATGAGTACCATCATCATAAAATGGCATGCATATTCCAGAAGAGGAATCAAGCTGTGTAAATCCTCCCAATGGACCTTTAGAAAGATCAGTGGAGTCCCAAATTGCAACTTGCCTATCACTTAATCGACTGAACCCAGTAGTCGCAAGTCTATCATGCTGGCCCATCCATACTATTCTTGAGTTTTTCGCTCCGCCATGACCTGGACCTTCTTGAACAATTTCTTCTGAACGTGCATCCCATACTCTAATTTTTTTATCACGGGAAACAGATGCAATCAAAGAACCTTGAAAATTAAAATCAAAGCTAGTGACTAAATCCTTATGCTGTAAAGTAGATTTTGGTTTTCCAGCTTCAATATCCCAAAGTTTGATTGAATAATCATTACTTGAAGTTGCTAAAACATTATTAGCAACAGGATGAAATTTAACGTGCCCAACTTTACGCTTGTGTCCAGAAAGCATAGCAGCCGGAAGAACATCTTGAATCTCATCTGGTTCAACATGAATAGAAAAGTTTTCAGGTACTTTAAAAATACCAACTTTTCCATCGTCTGATCCAGATGCGACGATAGAATCATCAAATGGATTCCTATAAAAATGAAAAAAAAAAAAAAAAAAAAAAAAAAAAAAAAAAGTTAAATTTCTTCTTTAAAATTTGCATAATTATTCATTTGAAAAAAACTTACCAGTCAGTATCTAATACTGCAGCAGTATGTCCACGAAAAAGAGGAATTAAGCCAGGAGCTTTCCCTCGCTCTGCCAAAGGAATAACTGCAAAAGCACCACCTCCAGAAGCTTCCCAATTAACTGATAAATAGAGTGGATTAACCTGAAAGATTTAAGAATAGTAATAATTAAAATAGATAAAAAATAGTTAATAACATTATCACTAATATTTTATTATCAAAAAAAAAAAAAAATAAAAAAACATACCTTTATTATATTAGAATCCCATGCATTATTACTTATATATACAAAAGTATAAACCAATTAAAGAAAAAATAAAGCAATTAGCAAAATGATCCAAAAATTCTGTTAAAAAATTAAACCTTTGCAATAAATTTTTATTTAAAATAATTATTTTGTTTTATTTTTCTCTTAAGAAAAAAAATATACAAAATTATATATTTTAAATTTCAACTCGGCATATTAATTTTATTTCTCATACGTTATATGCAAACTATCATAGCAAAGTTCCTTTTTAGTAGGCTGACCATAAACATGTCTAAATTTTGACGCACGAACAAATCGTCCACTGAATCAATATAAAAAAAGTTAAATTAGTATTTAATCATAATAGTCAAAAAATAAATATAAACAAAAAGAAAAAGAAAAATAAATTTTAATGTGATAAAATTATACTAACCTCATTGTTAATTTTAATTAAATTACAAATATTAAAAACAAACTGTCAGATAATAAATGTCTATTATAATTGATAACTATTTAAAAAAAAAAAATTTTTTTCTTTCTCTCTTTTAATATTTCTTATTTATTATTGTCAACAAATAGTATTTGCTTTGTTACTTTTCAAAAGTAATTCGAGCATCTTGTGTTGCCATGACGATATTTCTTTTTTATAATTTTATCTCTTGAAAATATGCATACAAAACGCTTTTTTTTTTTTTTTTTTTTTTTTTTTTTTTTTTTTTTTTTTTTTTTTAAATTTTTTTTTTTTTTTTTTTTTTTTTTTTTTTTTTTTTTTTAGTATACACTATAGTATTTTTTTAGAAAGAGTTTATGCATAGTGTGAGGTGGTAATCATATGTCTTTTTATTATTATTATAATTATATCTAGCATACAATTTCGCGATATGTTATGAAGCATGCTTATTTCGATATATTTGTATATATTTTTATTTCATTGTAAAATAAAGTAAACAAAATAGCCTTTAAGATGATACAAAGGGGAACTTGGTAGTATTGTAGTATTGGATGATGAGTTCTCGGAAGTAAAAACTGAGGGAATTTTGCAAGCATATAGTTAACTTTAATTTGCATGATGAGATATTTTTTTTCAAATGAAAGTGGGTTGCCTAAAGTATCAAAAGTTTGACTTTTGGAGATAAAAGCGCCAGAATTATAAATTTGAATGCCAAACTGAATTTATTGAAAGTTGTTTTTAAGAAAAGGAGAAAAAAATATTTATATTATTTAACAATATATTTATGGAGATAGTATTCAAAACTTGCACTTCAGATACAATTTTTCATTGTAGAATTGTAATTTTTTTAAAAAAAAATACTAATCTCGGAATTGTCCGATACATTATTATAAGTACATCCTACACGTAGTTTTAGAAGCAAACATTCAATTAGAAACTATTTTGATTTTTGCTTTATCACTGTCTATTGAATGATATATATTTATTTCCAATTGCCGTTGGTGATAATAAATTGTATTACCTGAGGCACAATCAGCATAAAAGGATCTAGTATTATATACGCATTGCTTTATAAATAATTTTGTTTCCAGTTCTGATCAAATTTAATTTATATTGTTTCAAAAAAATTCAGCAATTTTAAAAATTTTTTACAAATGATGATATTTAATTACTTTAAAAGTTAATCGAAAATTGCAATGGGAATAACAATATTGGTTTTCAGGTTGGCCAAAGTGGTTGAAGACTTCGTGATATAAGTAGTAACGCCATTTTTTAATATTTTCCATTTATTTCAAGGCTAAGTTGCTACTTTATATATTATATTCCACAACATGAAGAGAATTATAACATAATAAAAATCTAATCTTTGATCCTTAACATGGATTGGGAAAAATGATACCAAGAAAACTCGGAAGTTTATATGATTACTGTTGCTATTTTGAGCATTTGATGCTGCAATGATACGTCTTATAGGATATCTCAAACATTAAATTGTTAAGTAGAATCTATAGTAAATGCCCATCTGTCTGGTGTATAATTTGTCCTGATTTAAGTTTTTATAATTAAATTGAACTTTCTTTATGTAGTTCAAGAAATATGAACTACGAGCAATGTAATTGAATGATTTATTAATAATTTTTTTTGGAAACTATATGGTCATTAACTAGCGAAGGGTTTTAAAGGTGTAATTACAATTTGATAATTGGAAATTTGTCATTTTTACGAGAGACAAGTAAATTAATGGCTATTAGCATTAAAAGCTTTGATCATTGTCACAATTTTGGCTAAGTTATATTACATTGTTTTTTTTTTTTTTTTTACATAAAATAAATAGTTGATAAGCATATGTATTCTATTGAGATTATTATAACTACAAAATTACATAATTCAATTGACTTTTGAAGTTCATTTAAGTCATGAAACTAAACCAAAAAAATTTAAGTAAATAATATTAAAACAAAAAATTGAAACAATTGTCAATTCTTTATTACAGATCTAGTTTTAATTAATATATATATGTTACATACGTATATAATCAAGATAAGCTTGTATGGTGGCCATAATATTATGGTAATAATCAAATAACAACAATTCAATGGGTATAGTAATAGCAAAGGAACCATAGCAACGTAATCACTAACACTCCCTAACACTCTTTCGAAATAAAACATAATTGAATAAATTACATGTTCCCTGTACAAAAATATTATAAATACTTGTTTAAAAAATTAATATCTCCAAAGCAAAAATGGTTTTAGAAGCTACTATGATTGTGTATGTAAAATATTAATTAACTTTTTTATTGTTATTCTTTTTCTTATTTTTTTCTCTCATTTTTTTTCTATATTTTTTATCATAATATTACTTAATTCATAAGTCTCTATATAGTTTGTTGTTTGCCTACTTGTTGTTTATATAATAACTATCTAAACTAACTATTTTATTAAAAAATTATATATGCAATAATATATTTTTATATTTTACTTTGCATATTATTTGTTCGTCTAATTTTTATTATTATTATTATTATTATTATTATTATTATATATATAGCATTGACAACTCCGAGTTTATGAGAAATGGAGATTATACACCCACTCGATATGAATCGCAGATAGATGCTTTAAATTTGATTTTTTCTGCAAAAACACAATCTAATCCAGAAAATTCAGTAGGATTAATGAGTATGGGTGGTAAGGGACCACAGGTTTTAGCTACTTTTACAACAGATTTCGGTAAAATATTGAGTGGAATACATGAAACAAAACTTGGTGGCAATATACATTTTGCAACTGCTATACAAGTTGCTTGTCTTGCCTTAAAACATAGAATTAATAAAGTACAACGACAACGTATTATTATTTTTACTGGATCACCTATTACAGATGATCAGAAAAAACTTATTAAATTAGGTAAAAAAATGAAAAAAGATAATGTTGCAATTGATATTGTTAATTTCGGCGAAGAAGCAGAAAATACTGAAAAATTAGAAAAATTTATTGAAAGTTTAAACAATGCTGATAATAGGTGAGAATTTTAAAGTTTTTTTTGTTTTTTTGTTTTGTTTTGTTTTGTTACATACAAATTACTAACAAATTATTCTTTTTTAGTCACTTAGTTACAGTCCCACCAGGTCCACATCTACTTTCAGATAGATTAGTTTCTTCACCTATTTTGACTAGTAATGAAGGTGTTTCAAATACTGCAACTACTACTAATGATTTTGAATTTGGAGTTGACCCTACTCTCGAGCCAGATCTTGCACTTGCCCTGAGAATGTCTCTTGAAGAAGAAAGAGCACGACAAGAGAGAGCACGAATAGAAAGTGAACAAGCAAATCGACAGGCGGAATTAGGTTCAAATGAAAGTTCAGAAAAAGCTAAAACTACGAATGAGAATAATTCTGAATCAACTGAAGATTCAAAGTTAGCTTCTACAAAGGATAGTGAAATGAAGGATGATGATCTAAGTCCAACTTCAAAAAAAGATGATAAAAAAAAAGATGACGACAAAATGGATATTGCTTAATTCCGCTTATGAAATATTTATAATAAATATATATACATATAATATATAAATAATTACGCCTTTATTAATGTTTCTAATTTAAATTAAAATATACAATAAATACACAATTTCTATATGTCTTTAATCCCATATAAGAGATTACAGAAATACAAATATAAATAACAATTAATATTTAAGTACCTACGGATACTTTCAATCATACTTGTAAACCCCTTTATTAAAAAAATAGTAATTCCTCTTTTAGTATTGCCACTAAAGAAAGGTGTGGTTTTTTCTCTTTATGCATAAATTATTTTTATATGAAGTAAGACATCATTTATATGTGAAGACCATTTCCTTGAGTAAATAGACTTTTTTATTACGAATAAATATGTACTCATGGAGTAATAGTAAGGACAAAAATAACTATATAAACCTATAAATGTTTTGAATCTCTCAAAAAAATATTACTCCCACTATTACTAGGTAGAAACAGAAGTTGGCATTTTAAAAGTCAGGATACCTTGCTAACTGTTAATTAAATATAACTAAATACTTATAATCAATACAAAACTGAAAAACACATTTTTAATTTATTGTAAACTTTTCTGTAGAACATTATTTGTATGTCGTGTTACCTTAAATATTTTTGTAATGCCAAATGTTTAAAAGCCTTTTAACAAATAACTGTTTTAACACAATTATATAATATATTTTAAAAGAAAATTTATTTTAAAAAAATGACACAGTACTTAGGAAAATTTTAAAATTACTATTAATAATTTGCACTTATTGTTTATATTAATAAATGCGTGTTTTCATAAAAATATAAACTTTTGATAGATTCAATCTAATTCCAGATTAGATTATATCTTGGGATTTCTTAAATAATAAATCATATGATAATTTCATAGTTATAATAATTAAAATAACTGACAAGGTATTATTCTGTGGAAACACATTAAGAAAAAAACGATATCATTAATCTATCATAACTCATATAAATTGTATAAAATTTATTGGTTTAAAAAATATTTCCAAACACTGATATTCATTTATAGTCCACAAGTATTGATAATTGAAGTAAGAAAAAAAAAATAAAAAAAAAAAAAAAATTAGTATAAATACATACATTGCTTAAAAAAAAAATAGAAAAATCTTTCTAGCAATATAATAAAAATAAATAACATAAACAGCGAAAAAATTATAGTAAATAAAAAATGCCACTTTTTTATAGTGACAAGATAAATTAAAACTCCTTGTATAAAATAAAAGTTAAGCCAAAGACAAAGTATAATAATAAACTAAAAAAAGTCCTTAAAAAAAGTCTTTAAAAAAAATTAGACAAAAATCAAGCAAAATATAAAAACATAACACAAATAAATAATACACATAAAAAACCAAAAATATATCACACAATAAAAAAAATAAATAAATAAATATGCGTTAAAAACTAAATAATACAGATATCATCATAACTCGTTAAATTTAATAAAAAAAAAAAAAAAAAAAAAAAAAAAAAAAAAAAAAAAAAAAAAAAAAAAAGTCAAAAAAATATATCTTCTAAAAAATTAGCAAAGATAAATTAAATCGAGTTAGCAATTAAATCTTGAGCGGCTTTTGTATGGGGATGAGTCAAAGAATTATTTTCAGAAAGCAGCTGGTCAGAAAGGTGGTTTGTATGTATAGGACTTTTTTCTTGGGTATTTAATGATTCGTTTAATTCTAAATCCTCTGAATTTTCATTACTATTGGAAGAAATAATAGTTTTGTCTTTTAATAAATTATCTTGTTCTGGTTGATTTTCTTGGCTTAGCAATAATGATACCTCAAAATCAGGACTTTCAGATTGTAATTCTGAGCCATCATTTGTAATAATGTTATGATTAATATTAGTTAATTCACTATCCTGATTTTCTTGATTAAATAATTGGTTATCATTTTGCTGAGAATTAAAATTTGAAAGAGAGCTATCTTGGTTTTGATCGTTATCTTTATCTTGATTTTGATTGGAAACTATTTGACTTTGATCGGGAATGAGCTGATCTTGGTTAGGAATGACTTGATCTTGAATTGAAATTATTTCATCTTCATTGACAAATATTTCATTTTGAATGGAAATCATCTCATCTTGGTTAGGAATTATTTGACCTTGGTTGGTAATTAATTGATCTTGATTGGTAATTAATTGGTCTTGATTGGGAATTGTTTGATTTTGGTTGGTAATTAATTGATCTTGATTGGGCATTATTTTATTTTGATTTGAAATCATTTGATCTGGTTGACTTTGCTCTAATGCATGCATTAATTGATTTTCATCTGTGTTTTGATTGATATTTGATTCTATTTGATTATTTTCATTTGAGTTTGCTTCTATTGAAATGTTTCGATTCGATTCGTTTTGTTTTAAATTGTACTCGTTTTTTGATTCAGATTTAATTATATCTTCCGAATTCTGTTGATTATTATGTTCTCCTTCTTCTTTTAATTGTCGATCTCTTTCTGCAATCTCTGCAGCTGTTAAAAATCTTCCACCTTGACCTCTAGGACGACGCATTGCGTGCTTATGTCTTGATTCATGTAAATATGGTTTTCTACCTCTGGAAGATTTTAATTGTTCCTCCAATCTTGCTCTTGCTACTCTTCTCTTAAGTATTCTATGGTATTGTTTTGCATTTACGTATAAAGGCTGATCTAAGGTTAATTCTTGATTCATGCATGCAGATAAAGGATTAGTTAATTGGGTTTGTGGTTGTGTAAGGGGGCTTGTTAAGGATGATTGTGTTTGTGGTGATTGAAATTGATGAAGATGAATTTGTTGTTGAAGTTGATTTTCCATGAAGGGAATATTTGGAGATTGATTTGGAAGGGAATTTGAAAGAGAATTTGGAAGAGAATTTGGAAGAGAATTTGGAAGAGAATATTGTTGTTGCTGTTGTACTAGCGATTGTTGATTTATTGATTGTGGTATAGGTTGAAACTGTGATTGTGTTGGTAGTTGAGATTGTGTTGTTTGTTGTGGTTGAAAAGGGAAAGTTTGATGTTGAGAATTAGTTTGGATAGAAGATTGTGAAGTTTGTGGTATTCCGGTATACTGAGAAATATAATGTGCTGAGTTTGAAAATGAGTCTTGATGAATCTGAGAAAGTGGAATTTGTTGGACAGAATCATTAGATTGGAATTGTGATGTTGATGGTTGTTGTAAAAATTGAAAATATTGATTCTGATTTTGATTTTGGTTTTGAATTTCATTCTGAGTTTGATTTTTATTTTGGTTTTGGTTTTGGTTTTGGTTTTGGTTTTGATTTTGATTTTGATTTTGATTTTGATTTTGGTTTAAATTAGAATTAGATTGGTAATTAGAATCAAAAGAAATTCTATGCTGAAAACTATGCTGCGGGGGTGGAAGAATGCTAAAAGGGATATTTGTATTTCTGATATTATTTATATTTGAATTTGCATTTATATTAGAAGGGTTTGTATTTATATTAGAAGAATCTACATTTATAGTAGTCGTATTAGTAATAGTAGTTGGTGTTGTTGTAGTATTAATGGTATCAGAATTGATAATAGAATTGTTAGAATTATTTGTATTGTCCATGTTTATATGTTTGGCATTTATATTATTTAAAATATTTTCCGTTATGTTCATATTAGCATTAGAGAGAGTTTTAGTAATAATAATAATAAATAATAATAATAATAATAATAGTAATAATAGTAATAAATAAATGAAGAAAAATAAAATAGCTTTTATAATTTATTATTTTAGTAATGGAATTGATATTTTAATAGTTCTATAATAACGTGCTAATAAGTTTGATTGAGTTGTATGATATTAATTGAATATTAGTATAAAAAACAATGGATCTCTCGGCATTTTTTGGTTATGTATTTTTGGTAAATATTTTGTATTTTTGATTATGATTATTATTATTTTATTGATTATTTTATTGATTATTTTATTATTTATTTATTATTATTATTTATTTATTATTATTTATTTATTATTATTTATTTATTATTATTATTTATTTATTATTATTTAATTTATTATTTATTTATTATTATTTTATACAATAATTTATATATTCCTATTAAAACTATATATTACTAATTATTACTGCGAATATCATACTACCATATCACTACGACATATTATCATTTTTGATTTCTATTTCTTTCGAATATTGTCTTATTATAAAACACTATATATGTATTTATTATGTATATATATATATATATATATATATATATGTGTGTGTGTGCATTTTACTGCTATTTCTATTAAAATATATATGCTTCTCATTACTCATGTATTTTTCACATTTACAATCTAAACT
>JAJMCY010000011.1:0-13329 GCA_030565755.1 Ascobotryozyma cognata
AATAATAATAATAATAATAATAATAATAATAATAATAATAATAATAATAATAATAATAATAATAATAATAATAATAATAATAATAATAATAATAATAATAATAATAATAATAATAATAATAATAATAATAATAATAATAATAATAATAATAATAATAATAATAATAATAATAATAATAATAATAATAATAATAATAAATAAACAAAAATAAAAAAATAAATAATAATAATAATAAAAATAAATAAAAATTCAGAAAAACACAATAAAATTCGGTGGCAAATTAAATAAGGAAAATAAAGGAAAATAATAAATGATGCTAATTTGACTAGAAAATAATATGGGTGGGAAGTTAAATGCTATATAATGAAAAAAAAGACAAAATATTGAAAATGACACAGGGGAAAAACAAAAGTAAAAACAGGTACGATAGAAACCTATGGAAACCTAATAAATGATATACAATAATATAGAATCCATTGGAAACCTAATAATAAATAATAAATAGTTTTATTTACATATACAGTAGAACAAATTTATAAAAACGACATAGGAGAAAAACAAAAAAAAAAAAACACGATTACCTTGGAAACCTAAGAAATGCTATAAAACAATATAAAATCCATTGAAAACCTAGTAAATAATAATAGATAATTTTACTTATACTGTATATAAAAAGACTCACTACATGTAAATAGTTTTAATACTATAATACTTACTATAATACTTACTATAATTTTTAATACTAATGTATTTAATAATCTTTATATATCTTTAATACTATAACCCATTCGTATATCGTATTTTGTATTTGTTTATTATTGTATTCATTTGTATGTACTTGTAATATTTGTATTCATAGTATTCATAGTATTCATAGTATTCATAGTATTCATAGTATTTATATGTGTATATTCATATACGTCGTTTTAAAAAAGACCCTTCCAGCCTTTTAATCAATAATACATAAATAAACATGTCTATATAAAGATCCTCTTTGTATGTTTTTACATACTAAGTTACAGTATCACAGTACTACAACATATAGTACATATACAATAACATATAATAACATATAATAACGTACAATAACATATAATAACGTACAATTTACATACAATTTACATACAAACTCACATTTACTAAATAACTCAAAAACACACAATACTCATGCTAACAATCTCAAATATGACTCTTGTGTGTAACTGCAGATTATTTTTTAAACATTCCTCCTATATTTCAAAAAGAGTTCTCTTAGATGGAAAACCAGTATCAAATCAAATGAAAAGAATTTCTCAAACAACTTTTAATGTTCCTATAAGAATAGCTGTTACAAATCCTTTTGAAATTCTTAATCAATTAGCTTTTAGATAATTTATAAAAATTTCGTGAGTTTATTACATTTACTATACAATTATTTATTTATTTATTTATTTATTTATTTATTTATACTGTTACTAAGTTACTTTTAACTAAGAATATGATATTAAAAAAATAATAATAAATTAAAAAAATATAAATTATAAACATATTATAATTATATAATTCTGAAATTATTTAAATTTTTATACTTGTTTAAAAAAAAAAACTATAAAAAATTATAAAATCTACATTTTTATAACCCACAAGGTTCTCTCACTCGTTGCTAAATAAATTAAATAAAAATTAACTTTCCTTACATAAAAAATTAGTTGATATTTGTAACTTTTTTACATAATCTACTTTTTTTTATTTCTTTTTTACAATCTCTTTGATTGAAAAATTTGAAAGATTTGAAAGATTTGAAATTTTTTATTATTTTCACTTTCTTCTATTGCTTTTGACGTTTTGTTGTATATAAATAGCTATAAATATAAATAAATTTTGTCTTTTAATACTTGTAAATAATAATAAATACTATTAATATATAAAGGCCATCTTCTCCTGGACATCCTCCCATTCAGTGAAAAACCCAGTGAAAAATTTAATAGCCAAATAAATATCTTTACTACCAGTCATAGCTCTAATAGAATGCATAGATAATTGACAAATACCCATATCTATCCCACGAATACCCATACTAGAAGAAATAAAAGGACCAACCGTAGATCCAGAAGGTGTCCCATTTCTAATATGAAACAATTGGAATTTTGAATCACATCGTAATCCAATTTCATTAATAAATGTTTTACTAATTGAATCTGTAATCACATGTCCATTGGGATCACATTTTATTGTCATTCCAATGTTTAGTTTGGGTTTATGATGTTCTAAGTAAACATCTGAAAAATTAGCATTTACTGCATGTGTAACATCTGATGAGATGAGGAATGACTTTGCGTACATAACATGTATCAAGCATGTGCTTGCACATGCTTTTGTGTTATCTTTTGCATTATCCTTCGCATTACCTCTTTCAAATACAATACAAACTCTTTGCAAAACACTCTCCAATAAATGACCTCGTGCCCCCTGCCTTGTTAAACTACCAATTTCCTCATTATCAAACATTGCAACCATGTTTATAGAAGATCCATTGCTTGCATAATCGTCTGCAGTATTTATTAATGCTTCTATAGCTGCAAACGAATTTAATTTATCATCGAGACGGGGTGCAAATAAAAATTCTTCATTTAATCCACCTAAAGATGCCTTTTGAATATCAAATAATTCAAGTTCAATATTTAAAATATTATTAATATCAACTTCTAACTCTTTACTTATTGCTCTTAAAAGCATTAAATCATGTTTACCAAATAATGGTGAGTTTCTTTCCTCTTCACTTGGTTCATTTATTTTAGGATCCTCAGGTTCAAGTCCAATTATTGGAATCATTTGAGTTTCCTTATTATTTTGTTCATCTAATGATACTCCAAAGTGAGGAGCCAAGGAAGGAATGCGGGCAACTAGTATAAAGTGTTAGTTATATAAATAATTTAAATAATTATAAATAATAAATTATAACTTAACAAAACTATAAATAATAAAGTGTAATAATAAATTATAATTAAAAAATAGTTTCTCACCAGGATATGAAAATTTTATTAATTTTTGTATAATACCATAAGATGATTTTATAATCACTCTGCCACCAATTGATAAATCTCTATCAACCCATAGTCTATTAAGTGTTCCTGAATAAGGAGCAACCCCTAAAAGAGTATATCCATCAATTGGTTTTTTAATAGATATAGGTTTTACTATTTGTTAGATGAAAAGAAATAAAATACATAAACATTATAAAAAAAAATAAAATATAAACATACACTTAACACAAAGGGCATCAACATGAGTGGCTATTATTAGTATTAAACTATAAATATTTTAAAAAAATAATTATTTAATATCTAGTAATACCTATTATACCAGCACCATTTCCACAAACATAATTAGATCCAATAACAAAAGAGACCAAACTGGATCCATTTCTTATAATATAATATTTTCCTCCTCGTTTAATATTCCATTCTTCACGTTCCTTTAATTCAACAAAGCCTAAAAAATTAAATATTATTGTTAGTATAAAAAAATAAAATAAAAAAAACCACCTTGACACACCTGAATTGTTTAACTTATTTGCAAAAAAAGCAACAGTATGAAATACCGTGGGAGCATCAGAAGTAAACTTGATATAATCTTTAGAATATTCCAAAGGATCCTTAAACATTGGAGAATTTACTCCAATGTTTTGTTTTTTTCCATTTTCACAGGAATTCATTTTGGGTACTTATAAGTGGTTTTTTTTTTTTAATAGAAAAACCCATCTTTGATAAAATGTAGTCCTTTATTCCTACTTAGTGGTTATTTAAGATTATCATCTAAATTGGGAATAATTGAAAATATTTTAGTCTTAATTAGGAATAATCTACTGCTTTTTTATTTTTTAATTTAGAAAAATAAATTAATTAATTACGTACAGTCCACACGTGACTTTAGTCACGTGAAATCACATAATATGTTATTGTCTAAGCTTACTTCTCATAATGGGGTTATTTTAATTTGCGTTGTCATAGTGATATGTTTAAAGCCTCATAAGCTGATTTCGCTAGTGTGTCTATTATTATTATTATTATTATTATTATTACTATTTCTTTTGTAATTCGTTATTCTTATCTAAATTGCTCGAAAATACAGCACATCACTATAACAACACAACCCTAATAATTTTATTATGCATCGCAATGATTTGCTTTTACGTTTGAAATATACGGCGTTATGATATTATTTTAATCGCGGGGGGTTGCTATGCAACCCCCGCAATTCATCTCCGAGAGACATTTTTGATGCTTTAAAGACTTGGGAGTATAAAAATATAATATTTTTCATTTTCTTATGTAATATAATGACTAGTTTTGTACTTTTTTACCAAATTAGGTATATGTAATTACATAATCACTTACGTTAACCTCACTTTTTTTTTTCTTTTAGAAAAAAACCAGTTACAATTTTTTACTTTTTAATGAGAGAATTTCTGTAAAAACCAGGCAGTTTTATTAAAATAAATTAATTAACAATAGTTGAATTATTGGTTATAATAGTATTATATTTGTTTAGTAACGGTTTTTTTTCCCCGTTTTTATTGCCATATTTATAGTACTAAACTTAAAAAAAACTAGTTAAATTAGATTTTTTTATATAGGAAATGCTTAAATAAATGTATTAATAAATGTATTAATAAAATAACTCTTTCATACTGTAATAATGTGGGGAAACAGTTAATATCGTAACCGGATTTTTTAATTGATAATGTAGTAATGGAATTTAGTGTTTTTTTTTTTTAAAAAAATTATACTAGTAAATAGTTGGTCTTGAAAAGTATAAATAGGTGTCCTTGTCTTTATCCTTGGAGTCTTTAATATTTTAGTATATACTATAATTTATTTATGATTTATATATATTTATAATTTATATATATTTCTATTTATAATAATTATATTAATCATTACACTCCAATAACTCGCTGCAATGGACACTAATGAAAAATATACTACAGTTACAAAAACTGAAACAACAACATCATCATTTGATACAGAAGTTGAAAATGGACAAAATACAAACCAAGAGAGAAATAAAGGATTTTTTCAAAATTTTTGCGATTCATTTAAACCATATGAACTTAGTAATGAAGAAAAATCACATATTGCATCACTTGCACAAGATTCAGGATTAGATTATGAAGAAGAATTAGTAAAATATAAAGTTTCTCACTCCCCATTAAGTAGATCATTAAAATCAAGACATTTACAAATGATTGCAATCGGTGGTGCAATTGGTTCCGGTTTATTTGTTGGTTCAGGTAGTGCATTACATTATGGTGGGCCAGCTGCTTTAGTTATTGCATTTATTCTTATTGGTGTAATGTTATATGCAACAGTTCAAGCATTAGGTGAACTTGCGATACTTTATCCTATATCAGGATCATTTGCTGTACTTGGATCACGTTTTATTGATCCAGCATGGGGTTTTGCAATGGGTTGGAATTATGCTATACAATGGACAACTGTTTTACCATTAGAATTAGTTGCTGCTGCTTTAACTATACAATATTGGAATACAACCATATCACCAGCTGTTTGGACTGCAATATTTTGGTTTGTTATTGTTTGTATTAATTTATTTGGTGTTAAAGGTTATGGTGAAGCTGAATTCACTTTTTCTTTTATTAAAGTTATTGCTGTTATTGGTTATATAATTTTTGCAATAGTTGTAATTTGCGGTGGTGGTCCAAATCATCATTATTATGGTGCAAAATATTATGATGATCCTGGTGCTTTTGCTAATGGGTTTAAAGGTTTATGTTCAGTTTTTGTTTTAGCTGCTTTTTCATTTGTTGGTACTGAACTTACAGGTTTAGCATCTGCAGAAACTGCAAATCCAAGAAAATCTTTACCAAGAGCAATTAAACAAGTATTTTGGAGAATTACAATTTTTTATGTTGTTACATTAGTTCTAATCGGATTATTAGTAAGATATGATGATCCAAGATTAATTGGTACAAGTCATGTTGATGCTCGTGCTTCACCATTTGTAATTTCAATTAAAGAAGCTGGTGTTAATGGTTTACCTTCAGTAATTAATGCTGTTATTTTAATTTCTGTATTATCTGTTGGAAATTCTGCTGTATTTGGTTCTTCACGTACTTTATTAGCACTTGCTCAACAAAATATGGCTCCTTCATTTTTTGGTTATATTGATAGATCTGGTAGACCAATATTTGGTGTTATATTTGTTTTAGCCGTTGGGTTATTAGGATTTTTATCAGCTTCTGGCAAATCAAATGAAGTATTTAGTTGGTTAATGGCAATTACAGGTTTATCTTCAATATTTACATGGGGTTCAATATGTTTAATTCATATTATATTTAGAATTGCTTGGAAAAAACAAGGTCATTCACTAGATGAAATTCCTTATAAAGCACAAACTGGTGTATATGGTTCTTATTTTGGTTTATTATTTAATTTTTTAGTTTTAATGGCACAATTTTGGACTGGGTTGTTCCCACAGGGTTCAAAAAAAGCAGATGCTAAGAGCTTTTTCAATGCATATTTGGCCCTTCCCATAATTATTGTTTCATATTTTGGTTATAAAATAATAAGAAAAACTTCCTTCGTCAAACCTTCCGAAATTGATTTAATTTCTGGGAGAAGAGAAGTTGATTTAGATGCTTTACAGAAAGAATTAATGATTGAACGTGAAGAATTACGAAAAAGAAATATTTTTGTTCGAATTTATTATTTCTTTTGTTAATAGTCTACGGTTTGTTTATTTATTATTATTTATTATTTATTTGTTTTACTATTTGCATTTGCATTTGTATTTATTTATTCATTCGAAGGTTTTTTTTTGTTTAAATTTTGATGGTTTTTTAAAAAATATATACTATTTTAAATATAAATTATATACTAATGTTATTGGATTCCTTATGGAAACCATAAAAAGTATTAAAAAAATTAGAGTAGTCTTTTGGAAACCATATTGAATACATAAACTAGAAAAACAAAAAAAATTTCTAGTCCATGGAATGAGAGTTGATTCTTTTTTTATTTTTTATTTTATAAGGTAAAATATTCTTTTAGGTATTCTATGGATTCCTTAATATTTGGATAGAAATTTGGAATCCTACAGTTTTCCTATATAGTTATTTTAAAATAATCTATGTTTTCCTATAGAGTGAAAAATAAGAAAAGATAGTTTTAAAAAAAGTTTAAAAAGTCTAAAAAACGTTGTTATAGTTACTACAACAGGTAATACATATAAAATAAAAAGATTTCCATAACAACCATTGAAATGTAATACAATAAAATAGCTATCACTATAGCAACAGAAAACAATTAACCTTGGAAATAATGAAAATCAAATCTCAAATACAAAAAATCATATTAGAATTTAAATTAATTAAATCATCATTTTCAAGATTTGGACCTTTATTAAAACAATTAAAAGTTATATTTTTAAATAAATTTAGAAATCTGTATGTGCAGTTATTGGATTATGTTTTAAGTTTTTTTTGTGATTTTTTGTGATTTTTTATGATTTTTTATGATTTTCTAACCCAAAAAATTAAGAAATAGATCTTTATAAATAGCAAAAAGAATATTAAAAAAATGGACCCATTTAGTGACTCTGGAGGTAATTTACGCGGCCTGTTGGATGTTTAGTTCATTTATTTATTTTATTAAATTTATTGACTTTATTTTATTTATTTGCTTTAGTTTAATTTATTTAATTTTTTATTTTATTTATTTAAATTTATTTAAATTTATTGTTTATTTTATTTGTTTTAATTTATTTATTTATTCTTGAAAAATTATTTATGTATTTATTTTTGTTTAAGTTATTTATTTATTTTAATTTGATTTAATTGTTTAATTTAATTTAATTTATTTATATAAATCTTTATTTATTTTATTTTATTTATTTATTTATTTATTTATTTATTTATTTATTTATTTTTATTTTTTCTACTTATATTTATTTATTTATTATTTATATTTATCATTTTATCATGTTTATTTAAATACAAATTGAATAAATTCAATTTGTATTTCTTATTTTGTTTTTTATTTCTCAGGTTTCCTATAGATTTTATATTCTTTTATATTATTTTTTAGGTTTCCAAGAGGAACCGTATTTTTTTTATTTTACATTTTATATTTTTGTATTTTGTTTTTATATTTATAGGTTTCCACTGGATTCATTATTATTTTATATTATTTATTAGGTTTCCAATAGGATTACTGCTTTATATTTTTTAGTTTTGTTTTTCCCCCTGTGTCATTTTTATGTTTTTATGTTTTTATGTTTTTATGTTTTGTGTTTTTTTTTCCTTTTTAATTAGCATTTATTTTTCTGGTCATATCGATATTATTTATTTTTTTTTTTATTTTTTTTCCTTGTTTAGATTTGCCACCAAATTTTTTATTGTTTTTCTGAAATTTTTTTATTTTTTTAATTATTAATTAATTTAATTAATATTTTGTTTATTATTTATTATTTATTTATTTTACATACTAACCCACAGAATTATATTCCATCCACAATTTATACTACAAAGGTTCATATGACCAAGTTATAGATACATCCATAGACACATTTGCAGAAGAATTTATTCTTCCTGCTTCAATTTACATATATAGGGCTAAAATTGCACTTGGTAAATCTCGGGATGTTATTAATGAATTAAAAGATAAATATGATGTTACAAATGGTTCTCAATTAGAAAATTCATCATTACGTGCTATTTGGGCTTTTGCTTTAATAACAGATAAAAATAGTAGCGAAGAAGAAAAGGAGACAGCTATTGAATTAGCAACTGAATTATCTTCTGATAAAAAAGCATTTTCAGATCCAATAACTGTATATCTTTGTGGATGTACTTTATTTTTAGGCGATCATGTAGAGGAAGCTTTAAAGATTGCTTCTACAAACGATCAATCTTTGGAAGTTGTTGCATTATTGGTTCAAATTTACTTATCATTAAATAGACTTTCTGCAGCAGAAAAGGAAGTTAATGCAGCAAAAAAATGGGCACAAGATAATATTGTTTTTAATCTTGCAGAGTCATGGGTTAATTTAAGAACGGTGAGTTTATTATTTATTTAATTTAATTATTTAATGCTAATTGTTATTATTATATTAGGGCGGAGACAAATATACAAGCGCATACTACGTATTTGACGAACTAGCACAAACTTCAAACACAGGAACAAAATCAATTCTTGGTCAAGGATTATCAGAGATATTATTAGGAAGAATTCCAGAGGCCGTAGAGACATTAAAACTGGCTCGTGAACGAGATGGCAGAAATCCAGATGTTTTAGCTGCTTCTGTTATTGCTTCACTTATTTCAGGCGATGTTTTGTCATCTGATACATATGAAAAGTGAGTTTAATATTATTATTTATATTAATCATTTATTTACTTATTTATTTAATTATTTATATTAATTATTTATATTAATTATTTATTTAATTATTTATTTAATTATTTACATTAATTATTTATATTAATTATTTATTTACTTATTTATTTAATTATTTATATTAATTATTTATATTAATTATTTATATTATTATTTATATTATCTATATTATTATTTATATTATCTATATTATTATTTATATTAATTTGTTTACTAACTAATTTTTATTATCCAGTTCTTTGAGAGAAGTTGCACCTTCTTATCCTCTTTTAGCAGATTTAGATATCAAAAGCAAGGAGTTTGATGCTGCTGCTAGTAAGTTTAAAGCTAAAATAAGTGCATAACTGATTAAACTATTGCATATCTTTTTATTAAATGTATTATTTCATATGTAATTAAAATAAATAAATGTTATTTAGTTTGTGTTAATGAATCAAGTCATGTTTTTAATGGAATGCGGAAGCATGACTATGGTATTGATTGACTATATGTATAAAAAAAAAGAAAAAAAAAGACAAAAAGACAAAAAGACAAAAAGACAAAAAGACAAAAAGACAAAAAGACAAAAAGACAAAAAAAACCACCCTCTCCCTTTTTACAGCGTTTATATGTTTTAATATTTCTTTTACTTTTATTACTTTTTTTGTTTGAACATGAACAACAAAAATTGCAAAATTGCAACAAATTACAAAAGAAGTACAAAAGAATTACAACAAATTACCAAAAATACAATTACAAAAAAAAAAATAAAAAAAAAATAAAAAAAAATAAAAAATTACAGTTACATAAATGACTTATGAATCAAAGTCTTGGAGAAGGTTACAATTCATATGGAATAAATAAAAATAAGTAAAAAATAAATAAATAAAAAATAAAAAAAAAATAATTAATAATTCTAGAAATATTCCTAAAAAATCGGATAAATATACTATTTGGGTAAAAATAATTTATAATAAAACAGGATTAGGGTGTGATAAAAAAAAAACGTTAAATGTGATTCAGAGACAAAGTGAAAACGAATAAATAATAAAAAAAAACTAATAAAAAAATAATAAAAAAATAATAAATAAAGAAAGAATACATTTTTAAATATTTATTCAATTTTTTAATAAATTTAATAGTTTTTTTTACTCTTTTAATAGTAAAACGTAAAAAGTAAAATTTAAAACTCTCTTAGCATAATTTAAAATGTAAAACAAAAAAAAAAAAAAAAAAAAAAAAGAAATCCAATTAAGTAAGAAAAACGAAATATTTCTATGGCAACCAAGTAAATCTTAAAAAACGATAAAAATAATTAAAAATAATTAAAAAATTTAATTAAAAATAGGTTTCCACGATTAAATTCCTGGCTTTTTTAAAAACTATACAGTTTCGTTTAATTGACTTTAAAAAAAAGTTATTTTTTATTAACATTCTTTTTAAAAAAAATATTTAAAAATACTTGTTAATGTATAAAAAAATAATAAAAATAATTAAATTACAGTTGGATAATAGAAATAATGAATAAACGTATTATTAATTGTCTATCTATTATATAATTATTTTTTTTTTATTTTTTTTTCTAGGTTTTTTTACTAGGTTTTTTAAGGTTTTTAAAGGTTTTCCAAGTTTCCAGGGTGCAATTACTTTAAAAATTTTGAAACGATGGGGGTTATTAAATAAATATTTTATTCTTTTTTAGGGAATATTCCGAGAGCAGTTTCGAGTCATTTCGAAAGAGGAATTAAAAAAAATTTTCCCTTTATTTATTTATTGTAGTGGAATGCTATTTTAAAATATTTTTTTTTTAAAAAAAGTATAATTTTTTAAATGTTTTTTAAAAAAATTAAAAAAATTATAATTATTTAAATATTTAATTAGTTGGAAAGCTACTATTTTATAGATATAAATATATATATTAATATATAAGTTTGAAATTTTTTAGATTTTTTTAATATTTATTTTATCTTCTGAAGGTGTCGAAAAGTTAAGTTAAGTTAAGTTAAATATAAATTAAATATTAATTAAATATAATAAAATCTTATTGTAATTATCATGGCCAAAGGTATTTATACTGTGGAATCTAGTTCTGGAAACTCTTCCTTAAATGATGATAGTTTATCTGGTGCAAAAGATGAATCTAAAGAAGGAGTTGTAACAGTATCATCATCTTCATTTAATGATCATGTATTAAGTGATAGTAATACTAATGATAACAATAACAATAATAATAATAATAATAATAATGAAGATGTAGAAAAAAATCCATTCAAAAGATTTGCAAATACATTTAAACCATTTAAATTAACAGATGAACAAAGGGAAGAAATTGGAATTCTTATGAGAGAAAATGGTATAAGTGAAAAAGAAGCAGAAGCCAAAGTTAGTATTGCAAATTCACCATTAGCAAAATCTTTAAAACCAAGACATTTACAAATGATTGCAATTGGTGGCTCTATTGGTACAGGATTATTTATTGGATCTGGAGCAGCATTAGAAATGGGTGGACCAGCATCAATATTAATTTCATTTGTAATTGTTGGTATTATTTTATATTGTACAATTCATTCTTTAGGTGAACTTTCAGTCACATTTCCAACAGCAGGATCATTTGCAGTTTATTCATCAAGATTTTTAGATCCTGCATGGGGATTTGCAATGGGTTGGAATTATGCAATTCAATGGTTAATTGTTTTTCCATTAGAATTAGTTGCTGCATCAATGACTTTAGATTTTTGGGATGTAAGTATTAATAGAGCAGTTTGGATTACAATATTTTGGGTTGTAATTGTTGCAATTAATTTATTTGGTGTTAAAGGTTATGGTGAAGCAGAATTTTTTGCATCAATTATTAAAGTTATAGCAGTTGTTGGCTATATAATTTTTGGAATTATAATTGTTTGTGGTGGTGGACCAAAACATGAATTTATTGGTGGTAAATATTGGAGAAATCCTGGTGCAATTTCAAATGGTTTTAAAGGTGTTTGTTCAGTACTTGTTGTTGCAGCATTTTCATTTGCTGGCACAGAAATTGTTGGACTTGCAGCTGCAGAATCATCAAGTCCAAGAAAATCATTACCAAGAGCTGTTAAACAAGTTTTTTGGAGAATAATAATTTTTTATATTGGATCATTAACTCTTATTGGATTATTAGTACCATCAAATGATCCAAGTTTACCATCATCAGGTAATTCAAGTACATCAGCATCACCATTTACAATTTCAATTAAAAATGCTGGTGTAACTGCATTACCATCAATTATGAATGCAGTTATTATGATTGCGTTACTTTCAGTTGGTAATGCATCAATTTTTGGATGTTCAAGATCACTTTTAGGTTTATCACAATTAGGTATGGCACCAAAATGTTTTTCATATATTGATAGGGAAGGTAGGCCATTGATTGGTGTTACATTTACATTAATATTTGGACTTTTAGGTTATGTTTCTGCATCGTCAGCACAAGAAACTGTTTTTACATGGTTATTGGCATTATCTGGATTATCTTCGATATTTACATGGGGTTCAATTTGTGCTTGTCATTTAATGTTTAGAGCCGCTTGGAAATCAAAAGGCAGGACTTTAGATATGTTATATTTCAAAGCACAAACTGGTATTCTTGGTTCAATTATTGGATTAGTAGGAAATATTTTAATTTTAATTGCACAATTTTGGATTGCATTAGCACCAATTGGTGAATCATTTGGTAATGTTGAAAGATTTTTTAAAGCATATTTAGCTGCTCCAATTGTTATTGTTTCTTATATTGGATATAAAATTTATTATAAGTCAAAATTTGTTACTCCATCAACTGCAGATATTGATTCTGGAGTTAGAATGGCTGACCCTGAAGATTTTAAAAGGGAACTACAAGCTGAAGAGTATGAATTAAAGAAACGTTCAATTTTTATTAGAATTTATTATTTCTGGTGTTAAAATCTCCGTGGGTTTAT
>JAJMCY010000011.1:13429-67597 GCA_030565755.1 Ascobotryozyma cognata
AAAAAAAAAAAAAAAAAAAAAAAAAAAAAATAAAAAAAAAAATAAAAAAAAATAAAAATAAATAATAAATAATAAGAAATAAATAATAAATAATAAATAATAAATAATAAATAATAAATATTAATAAATAAAAAATAAATAAAAAATAAATAAAAAGTAAATTATACCAAATAATATAGTATAAAACAACACAAATCCTGTTGGAAACCTAAGAAAAATAAAAATAAAATGCAAATTCCACTGGAAACCTAATACATAAATTATTTTATTATAAATTTATTTATATAGAAAACAAAAACATCAAAACGACACAGGGGAAAAACAAAAAAAAACAAAATAAAACAAAATCCTATTGAAAACCTAAGAAAAACAATAATTCCCTTGAAAGCCCGCCGGAAACCCATTGGAAACCAAAAAATAAATAAAAACAAAATAAAAACAGTAAAACGACACAGGGAAAAACAAAAAAAAAAAAATAAAAAAAAAATAGAAACCCATTGGAAACCTAAAAAAATCAAAAAAACTATAAGAAACTACAAAAAGAACTAAGGTAACTAATACATACAAACAATAAATATAACAAATAAGAACAATAAGAGAAATAAAATAATAAAAGTAATAAATAAAAGCAATAAAAGCAATAAAACAATAAAAATAATACACTCTACTATAAATTCAATTGTCATAATAGTAATTACGTGTAATTACAAATAATTACACTTGAGCACGAAACCATCAAAAAAAGTTTTTTTTTTTTTAAAAAAAAACAGTAAATAAACACAAAATAAACAAAAAATAAACACAAAATAAATATAAAATAAATATAAAGTAAATATAAAATAAATATAAAATAAATAACTCTAAAAGAATAGAAACAATAAAAATAACATACTGTCATCTTTTTCACTGATCTAAAATCTATTTTGTGGCAAATATCACCATGGCAACACGATATACCCATACTAATTTATTTAACCTTTAAAAAAGACCTTTAAAAAAAAAACCTTTAAAAAAACCTTTAAAAAAACCTTTAAAGAAGTAAATTTTTTTAAATATACCTTTAAAATTATAAAGACTTGAATCTTATACTAACTAGGAATTTTACAGGAATTTTACAGGAATCTTACAGGAATTTTCTAGGGATCCTACAGGAATTTTAAAATGGAACACGAACCTACAAGATGGGGAAGATTTAGGGATGATTTTTATGGAGAAACAGATTTCAAGATTGCAAATAATAATTTATTAAATGAACCTAAAGTTCATACTCAGCAACCGATTGTAACTGGAACTTCTGTTATTGCAGTTAAATTTAATAAGGGAGTTATTATTGCGGCTGATAATTTGGGTAATTAGAGGAAAAAACCCAACTATAGCTAAAGCTATAGTTGGTTTTTTTATATTTATTTATAAATTATAATAATTGCTAACATTTAGCTTCATACGGTTCATTGGCTCGGTTTACAAATCAGGAAAGATTAAAACAGGTGGGAAAACGTACAGTTGTTGGTATGAGTGGAGATATTTCTGATATGCAATATATCGAGAGGGTATTAGATCAGTTGGAGTGAGTATTATTATAATAATAATATTATTTTCAATAATATTATTGTGTTATCACTATTATTGTTACTAACAACAGAATCAACGAGAGCTACGATAATGACGGACAAAAACTAGAATCCCCCCACGTATACACATATCTCTCCAATGTTCTTTATAACCGTAGAAATCGAATGAATCCATTATGGAATGCAGTTGTAGTTGGCGGAATAGATTGCAGAAGTGATAAAATTGTATCTGGTAGTGATGAAAAAAAATATAAACCATTTTTAGGATATACAGATTTATTAGGAGTTACATATTCATCACCAACACTTGCTACAGGATTTGGAGCATATTTAGCAGTACCATTATTAAGGAAAATAGTTCCAGATGAGGAAAGTGTGGAAAATGTTACAGAAGAAATTGCAAGAGAGGTTATTGATGAATGTATGAAAGTTCTTTTTTATCGGGATGCTAGATCAATGAATAAATATTCGGTAACTACGATTACTATTGATGGGGTAAAGTTTGAAAAGGATATAAAGTGTAAGGATTTATCTTGGGAGTTTGCAAAGAATATTTCTGGATATGGTCGGGACCAGTTGTAGGTAAATAAAAATACATAGTATACGGCAGTATACTATGTGTTTTTGTATATATATAGAAATATTTTTTATTTATATAAATATATAAATAAATATATGTTTACTATATTTCATTATACTGTTAATATTTTAATATTTGTATATTTGCATATTTGCATTAATTTAGCTACATGTTTGCCTATTCCTGCCTGTTAATATGCCAATGTATTTATATTATTTATAAACACTATTTTATTATTATTGATTATTATTATATTATTATATTATTAATTATTATTTTAATGTATTATTTATATATATATGTATATTTATTTATTTATTTAAATTATATATTTTATTGTTTTTTTAATTTTTCGCTTTTTTATCCAATTTTGTAAATTTATTGTACACATATATTAAAAAGGCAAAAAAACCGATTTAAATGGATATATTAAATAAAAAAACGAGTTTAAAATAGTCACAATAAGTAAAATAGAAACTCGACTTAAATTGGCCATATTAATTTAAAAAAGCGACTTAAACGGACATATTAATTAAAAAAGCGACCCTACTAAGAAACCAGAAAAAAAAAAAAAAAAAAAAACCAACCTAATATATAATTAAAAAATATTAAAAATATTAAAAATTTAAAAAAATAATAAATAATTTAATAAAAATAAATTAAATAATAATAAAAATGTTTGAAAGTCTTAAAGGTCCTGGTGAAACTAAAAAAGTTGATGGTTAGTGTGTAATAAATAATAATAATAATAGTACAAATTATTTACTAATAACACACTTTACTAACAATATAGGAAGTAAACTACGCATTGGAATTATTCATGCACGTTGGAATACTGAAGTAATTGAACCATTACTTAAAGGAACAGTTAAAAGTCTTAAAGAATCAGGAGTTGTTGATGAAAATATTACAATTGAATCAGTTCCTGGTAGTTATGAACTTCCATTTGGTGTCCAAAGAATGATTTTAGGTTCACAAGTACAAGCAAGTTCATCAGGAAATTCTGGTGGTATTGATTTACTTTCTCAGGGCTCAAGTACTGATTTAACTAAAAGTTCTTCAAAAGTTGTTATAGCAAAACAACCATTTGATGCTGTAATTGCTATTGGAGTTTTATTAAAAGGATCAACAATGCATTTTGAATATATTTGTGATTCAGTTTCACATGGTTTAATGCGCACTCAATTAGATACAGGTGTACCAGTAATTTTTGGTGTTTTGACTTGTTTAACTGAAGAACAAGCTTTGCAACGTGCAGGCGTGGGTGCAAATTCTCACAATCATGGAGTAGATTGGGGTAATGCTGCCGTAGAAATGGGAATCAAGCGTAATTCTTGGACAGAAGGGAAGTTTAACTTGATCTAGTGTGTTTATGTATGTTTTATTATGTATGTTTTATTTATGTATGTTTTATTTATGTATGTATTTATTTATGTATGTATTTATTTATATATGTATTTATTTATATATGTATGTATGTATGTATTTATTTATTTATTTATTTATTTATATAGAATATTTAGATTAAAAACTAATATGAGAAACATCAGGAGCTGAATACAGCTGATACATTTTGTCTCCCTTTCTTAATAAATATTCTATAGTTGCAAAATCTCTTTTTTCCAATGCTTGGTATTTACGAAAGTTTGTACTATTGTTAGGTATGAATAAAAAGTAAATATAAAAATACACAAAAAATAAAAATAAAAACACACTCACTTGATAAACAGTATAAAATTCTTTCTTTCTGACTGATGATGTTAATACATTAAAAAATAAAAAAATAAAATAAACTTTTTAAAAAAAAACACTAAGCCAACCTCAGGTTTGGAATATGCCGCCCTGATGCATTTTCTATACAATTTTAAAACTAACTGTTAGTCGAAAGACAACTAATACAACAATACATAGAAACTACAAAATATCTACAAAACTACAAATGCTACAAATACATACAAATACATATAAATACATACAAATATCTACAAAAACCATAAAAATACACCAAATACATACAAACTACATACAAATTCATACAACTTACCATCTTTTTGAAGGCCAGACAATCTTGCCATGGGTGATATTCTAAACTACTATATAATATATTAAAAACTATAAATTTATACAAATTTATACTAAATTCTGTATATCTACTATTATAAACTGGTTTATTTTTCACTGGTAAAGTAAGCTCATGATAAAATATCCATAGAAACATATAGTAAAATAGACTTAAAAGGTTGTTTTAAGAAAAAAAGTCAATCATAGTCAACCTTTTTAGACGTTTTTAAGAAAGCATTAGTAATTTTAATGGTAACCATAGGATTCCGGATTGTTTAGTTTAAATAATAAGGAATTTTTTAGAATTCCGATTAATTCCGTATAAATATTAAAAATCCATTGGAATCCTGTTGCACTATTAAATTTAAGATAAAACTAAGACAAGAATCTTAAGTATTTCCTATTTAATACCACTATAGAAACTGAAATCGCTTATAACTCTAGCTTATACTTTTATAGTAAAAGTTAAATTTAAACCTCCAAATTTAAACTTTAACCACAATTAAATACAAAAAAAAAAGAATTTAAGGATTGTAACATTTGATTTTAGCTTTTTTATAGGTTTCCTATCTTTTGGGAATAGAATGAATTCTATTAGAGAAGGTTTTTGTAAAAAACTGATACAATGTAATCGATTTAATCGATTTAATCGACCTTTTTCTCATTTGCGTTGTAGCAATAGCAATGCAAATGTTTCCAATAGTTCTAATAATCCTTTAAATATTTCCAATGTTCCAAATACTTCTAATAATAATAGTAATAATAATGCTAATAATAGCAATAACACCGATAGTGATGCACCATCAGTTAGTTGTGTTCAAGGAAGTCCCTTACACTATAGATTTAATACCTTAGAAGTTACAAAAAGATTATCATCATCTGGATTTAGTCAAAAACAAGCAGAAACAGTTTCAAAAGTATTTGCTACAGTACTTGACGCTTCAATGATACGTATTTTAAATAATGCAGTAAGTTTAGATGAACATTCTAAACAATTACATGATTTTGAAGTTGAAATTGCAAAAGTTAAAAGAGATATTAAAACATTAGATAGAACAGATTTTTTTAAAGTCAAATCAAATTTTGAATCAATAAGATTAGATGTTGATACATTAAATATTAAATTAAAAGAAGATTTAAATAAATTAAAAGCTGGTGTAAAATTAGATATAAGTTTAGAAAAGGGAAGAATGAGAGAGGAAAGTGCTGTACAGGAGTTGAAGATTAGAGAAACAGATACAAGGATTGATACAGAAATGGCAAATGTTTTGGTTCAGGTTAATAATATAAAGTATCAAGTTGTTCAATGGTTAATTGGTATTTTTACTGCTACGATAGCGATGATTTTAACGTATTTGCGTTTGATATCATAGTTGGTAATATAAATAGTATACGATAGTATACTATATATTAGAGAATAGTATTTATTATTTTCGTTTACAGCATTTAATGCATATTAACATATTATTGCATATTATTGCATATTTTTATTATATTAACATATTTTATATTTTAATATATTATTGCATATTATTGCATATTATCGAATTACCATTATCGTTAGCTATATAATGTTTGTTTGTTTGTTTGTTTATATATACACTTGTATATACTTCGTATATACTTCGTATATACAATACTAGCTAAAAAAAAAGCTCCCTCAAAATCCTCATGGTATCCTCTGGATTCTTAACTGAATGCCCCACTGTCCTAGAATCATTATAAATCTCCCAATCATTTCCACCAGGGAAAGCTTTGTCACCAAAAAAATGAATAGTTTTAAAACCATCCTTTTCAACATGACGAAGACAATAAGTTTTATCCCAACCAGTTGGAAAAACATCAAATGAAATTTGTCCACCAATTGAATAAGTTAAACCATAATTTGGAAATTCTTTCTTAAGTGATTCAACTAAATTTTCTCTAATATGATGTTCTTTATCATATTTTTCATAATCATTTCTTTCTTTTACATTTGCATTACGTCCAATTGGTGATACATTAATCATACCATTTCTAAATTCAATAAATGTACCACGAACAATTGGTAAATCTAATTCTGAAAGATATTTTAAAATAAATTTAACTAATGCACGATATTTATCTTCACCAATCCATTCAATAAATGATGTTGATGCAAATGGTTTACCAAATCTATAAGCAGTTAATCCATTTTCTGAGAAACAATAATCAAAATTGTTCAAAACATCATCTCCAAGTTGTTCTTTTTGTTTGCTTAAATCTGATCCTCCGACAAATCCAATCGCTACTTTTTTACGTAGTTCTGAAAGTAGGTTTTTCATTTCTGGGGAGATGGTCTGTTTGTTAGTATTATGTAATATATTATTATTAATGTTATATAATCTGCTATTGTGGATTATGTAATTACGTTATGTAACAAACACATATTCGATTATGTAATCTAGTTATGTAAGCATATTATGTAAGAATGTCACCCTATATTACGTAATGGTATTACGTAGTATTCGCATTGTATTACATAAGTGTATCACACCTGCATTACACCGCATGTAAACAAAAAAAGAAACGAACAACCATACAAACAATGCACACTATACAATTTATTGTGTAGTGTGTATTATTATTATTGTATGTATATAATATACTATTCAATTTATTATACTATACAATAAATTGTATAGTATGATAAATTATAGCATAATAACTATAGCATAATAACTAGACCTACCAATCGCGCCGGGGTGAGAGTCCCATCAACATCAAAAAGCACCAAAGTGTCTGGTTTTTCTCTATTTTTAAAAGAATCCATTGATTAATGACTGAAGTTTTATAAGAATATAAAAATATAAAATATATGTAAATTATGAATTTTATTTAATTTTTATTTAAAATATGTAGTATGTAGTGTAGTATAGAAGATTAAAATTAAAATTTAAAATTAAATTTAAATTTAAATTTAATTATTTATTTAATTAACGCGTTATTACCCTGTTGGGTATTATATAGGTGTTAATATCACGTGCTTTGCACGTGATATACATGTGTAATACCCAACATTAATTAAACCCTGAATAGGAAATAAATAAATAATATAATATAATATAAACTACTTCACAGGAACGTTTTTTTTTTTTTTTTTCTTTACACGTGTCCTTTAAAAAAATCTAGATCACGCTAAACAAAAAATAGATTAATATAAACAAAAAAATTATAGGATAAATAGTAATTTAAGGTTATTAAAATGATATTAGAGCGCTCCCCGCTGTTGTTTGTTTATTTGTTTGTTTTGTTTTTTGTATTTTTTGTATTTTTTTTGTTTGTTTTTATATAAATTAGTATAAATTAGTGTAAAAAATGTAAATAAATGTAAATATTATTTGTTATGCTAGCTTTTAATGTAATAATTAATAGCATATTTTTTTTTATAGTTAGAATTTTTATTTGGGATTTGGGATTTCATTGTTTATTATCGCTATACTTAATGAAAACGTTTATATTACGTTAACATAAGTTGTTCCCGTGTATAGTAGTGTAGTTTATTATAGTATTGTATTGTACTAGTTTAGTTTATATTGGTAGTATTAGTTGTATATGCTTTATTGGTATTTTCTCGTTATTTTCTCATTGTTTGTAGTGTAAACTGCTCGGTCCCTGAAGTTTGTATTATAATTATATAGTATAAGCATTTAAACCATATAATAATATATAATAATATAATATTACATATAAGATCACATATACCTATAATCATATAAACCACATATAATTCATATATAATTCACATATTATTCACATATAATTCACATATTATTCACATATAATAACACCTACAATAAGGCATAGATCACATACATCCAATCTTGTGAAGTAAACAACTATTATATTATATTATATTAAATCATATTATATTATACTATACTATACTATATTATACTATAATATAATATAATATAATATAATATAATATATATATAAAAGCATCATGAAGTTCTTACCTTTTCTAAAGTCGAAAAAAAAAGGAAGAGAAAATAAACCTGTTCCAGCTGGATATACTATATGTAAGTGCATGTATAAAAGTATATATTTTATAATATATCTTATATAGATATATATACATATACATATACATATAAATATACATATACATATATAAACACTAAACACTAACAAACAGCAACTCCCACTTTAATCCACACAGAAAAAAGAAACGAACCTTTATTTGAACAAGTACCACCATCAAGATTGTCCCCAATAGCACAATCGCCAGCTTCTTCTGCACCTAGTTCACCTTTACCTGAACCTTCCAATGTCAATAAACCATCTATAAATAATTTAAATGATTTAGATGATTTAAATGATTTAAATAATTCAAATTCAAATAATCCAAATTCAAATGCAAAGGCAAAGGCAAATGCAAATATAAAAGAATCACCTCCTATTCCTCAAAAAGATGCTCCTACTAATACTATTATTAACAATAATAATAATAATAATAATAAAACAATTGTTAATTCAATATCAACAGGTAATATATCACAATCACAACTAAAACCAACATTAGAAAAGACAAATTCAATGCCAAATTCTATTTCAAATTCTATTGCAAATTCAATACCTTATTCAACACATTCAAATTCAGTAACGAATTCAAATCCAAATTCAATGCATACTAATTCAATGCATACTAATTCAATTCCAAATTCTATACATACGAACTCAATTCCAAATTCAATTCCAACCTCATTAAGAAGTTCAAGCATATTAAATCAAAATGCAACAACAACAAATAATATTGAAATTCAAAAACCATTAACAATTGGTGACACTTTTTATGAAAATTCTGGTGCAGCTTCTGTTAAAACAATAGAATCTGAAACTGTAACTCTTCCACTTCCATTACCTGTACCAAATTCTGCACCATATATTTATACAACACCAATAAAAAATAAAAATAATAGTCCTGACTCAAAATCAAATAATAGTTTAAATAATAAAGATACAACTACACCATCAACAGGTGGTTCAAATAATAGTTCAGGTGCAAGTTGGAAACCATTAAAAAATCATTTTTTATCTTCATCTTCATCTGGTCAACATACACCATTATCAATCTTTTCATCTTCATCATCACCATTGTCAAATAAATCAAATAAATCAAACAAGTCAAAAAAATCAAAAAAATCAAAAAATTCAATCACAAGTTCAAAACCAAATTCAATTTCAAATTCAATTTCAAATCCAAATTTAAATTCAAATTTAAATTCAAATTCAACTCCTCCAAGTGCTTCTTCTTATGCTAAACGTATTAAAAATTATAGATTAAGTTTAAATATGGGTGATAAAGAAGGTAATTATTCATCAGTTTTTGGAAATAATGATAATATTAATGATGAAGAATCTGCTTGGGTTGCAGAATTAGATGGTATAATTGATAGAATTAATGATGAAGATGCTGAAGATATTATGGACCATCTTCATTACCAAAGAAGAAGACAAATGTTAGCCAACGATGCACAGTTTAAGCAGAATCAATTTCAAGTAAGTAAGAACCAGACTCAGATGCAGTCTCAAACTCAAACTCAGACTCAGATTCAAACTCCGACTCAAAATAATCCTCAACCTCAACCTCAACCTCAGCCTCAGCCTCAGTCTCTGCCTCTACCTAAGCTTCAATCTCAGTCTCACTCTCAAACTCTAATGCAAAACCAAGAAATCCCCTATCAACAAAACTTTTATCAACAAATTCCATATCAAAACCAATATCAATATCAAAATTTAAACCCATATCCAAGTATAGTTCAAAATCAAAACCCTATGAGAAACCTTAATCCAATACCAAATCCTATAGGAAACTTAAATAATAATCCAATAGGAAATCCTAAAATAATTCAAAATCCTATTGGAAACCCAAAAAAAATTCAAAGTCCTATAGGAAATCAATTTCAACCAGGTACTGCAATGGAATTCCCAGTACGTTCATCATCAATTACATCAATGTTACGTCGTTTAGCTCTTAATGATAACTATAGTTTAGATGAAGAATATAAAAATTTAAGAATGGCTGGAAATGCATCTTCAGGTATGACTCAAACAACAGGAACAACAACAACAGCAATGAATCCTAATTATTTTGCTGAATCTTCACCTTCTTCTGCTGAACAAGAGAGTGATGATATGGATAATAATAATTTTTATGATGCTTCAGAATATTACAATGAATCTGAAAATGAAAGATGGTCTTTACGTTACTCTGCATTTCCTGCAGGTTTCGATGGAAAACTGTTACAAAATCTTGAAGATATGCTAGATGCTGGTGATACTTCTTCTGCTTCAGCGGAAGCTTTGTTTACATTAATGGAGGAGGAAGAAGCATAAGAGGATGTAAAAAGGAATTGAAAAAAAACTTAAAAAAATTAAAATTTAATAATTTTAAGTTTTTTTTTAACGTTTTAAAATTTTTTGTAAGTTAAAGATAATTATTTTTAATTAATTTTTAGTTTATTTTTGGCTTAATTTGATCGCTATTGGGATTGGTTTGTATTTTAAGCTTAAATTTATCTTAAATTAAGCTCAAATTAAGCACTTCTTGTGCTTAATTTGTTTTATTTTGGTTGGTTGAATTAATTTTGATTTAATTTAATCTATTTTGGGTTGATTTAAGTTATTATTTTAAGTTTATTATTTTTAAATTTAAAATTTACATTTAATCTTTTAAATTTAATATTTTTCAATGTTAAATTTATCTACGTTTGTTTATATTTACTCAAATACAAATTGATTTATTCAATTTGTATTATTTTATTATTATTTATTATTATTTATTATTATTTATTATTATTTATTATTATTTATTATTATTTATTATTATTTATTATTTATATATTCTCTTTAAACTCTTTTATTCCTTTCGTTTTATACCTTTAATTGTCCTTTTCTTCTTGTTTATTGTTACTTTATTCTTCTTTGTTAATTGTTTATTATTTATTTTTTTATTTATATTTATTATATATTTATTATTTATAGTTATTTTATTTATATTTATTTATTCTTTTATTCACTTCATATTTAATTATATTTAATTGTATTCTTATACCATAATTATTTAGTATTTAATATTTATAGTAAATTTATATGTAAACTTTTTATTTATATTATTATTTATATTCATATTTATATTCATTTTATTACTCAGTTACTATCCATCGTTTAAATTTTATTAAAAATTGCTACATATAAAGAAAACATAAATATACAATATAATATATTCTCTTTTGTAAAAAAAAAAAATAACATAAATGCTAACCAGTAACATTTTAAAGAAAAAATCCAAAAAAAGAATTAACAAAAGAAAAAAAACTTAAAAGTCTTTTAATAAGCAAGAGATAAAAAAAAATAGTAAAAAATTAAAGATTAAAATAATAAAAAATTAAAGTAGAATGAAATAATTTTAAAGTAATTTTTGAATGATTGTCTGATTAAAATATTAAAATATTAAAAAAGAAAAAAAGAAAAAAAAAATTTTAATAGTTAATTTATAATAATAAAGAATTAACTTATGGTGATGCTGTAGGAGAAGCTGTAACAGTAACAGTAACTGTACTATCTGGTAATGTAATTGTTGTAGTTCCACCTAAATAAAAATAAGTAGTTGATGTGTAAACAGTTGTAAAGATTGTTGTTGTAGTAGTCCATGAGGAAGTGCTAGAACTTGTGTTAGCGCTAGTGCTAGAGCTAGGTTCTGAAGAGGATGATGTGCTAGTACCAGTACTAGATGAAGTGGTAGATGAGATGGTAGGTGAGGTGGATGTAGAGCTTGTAGATGTAGAACTTGTAGATGTAGAACTTGTAGATGTAGAACTAGATGTTGGAGAAGATACTGGAGTAGATGAAGATGTAGATGAAGTTAAAGCAGATGTAACACTAGGTATACTTTGGGATGTAGATGTAGAACTAGAACTGAAGGAACTTGTAGACATAGAACTAGATGAACTAGAAGATGGGGTAGGTGTAGAACTAGATGAACTAGAAGATGGGGTAGATATAGAACTAGATAAACTAGTAGAAGATGAACCGACAGAGCTTGCAGCAATGCTTTCACTTGAGCTAGATGATAAACTAGAAGATGAACTAGAAGATGGATTAGATAAAGATGAGCTAGAAGATAAACTGGATAAGGATGAGGTAGATGTTAAACTAGATTCTAAAACAGGTGAAGATGAACTAGATGTTAAACTAGATTCTAAAACAGGTGAAGATGAACTAGATGTTAAACTAGATTCTAAAACAGGTGAAGATGAACTAGATGTTAAACTAGATTCTAAAACAGGTGTAGATGAACTAGATGTTAAACTAGATTCTAAAACAGGTGAAGATGAACTAGATGTTAAACTATATTCTAAAACAGGTGAAGATGAACTAGATGTTAAACTAGATTCTAAAACAGGTGAAAATGAACTAGATGTTAAACTAGATTCTAAAACAGGTGAAGATGAATTAGATGTTAAACTAGATTCTAAAACAGGAGAAGATGAAATAGATGCTAAACTAGATATTAAACTAGATGAAGATAAATCAGATGAAGATAAAGTTGAGGAACCAGATACTGAACTAGAAGATAAATCAGATGAAGTGAAAGATAAAGATAAATCAGATGATGAAGAGTTAGAGGAACTAGATACTGAACTAGACGAAACAAAACTTGATAAATCAGATGAACTGGAGCTAGATGTTAAACTGGAACTAGATGTTAAGCCAGAACTAAATGTTGGAATGGCTAAACTAGAAGAATTAGTTAAACTGTTATCAAGATTGGAACTGAAACTAGAACTAGAACTAGTGGTGGAGGAGGAATCAGACCTGTCTGAACTTGTTGAGTCTTGAATGGTTTGGGATGTATTTGAAGATGTGCTTGAGGTTAATGAAGTTAATGATGTAGACAAAATGGAAGTGAAGTCTGAAACAGAATCAGTTAGATTGGCATCTTTTGGAGTTGGAATAGAAGGTATGCTTGTATCCTTTGGAGTTGGAACAGTAGGATTGCTGGTATACTTTGGAGAAATAGAAGTGCTTGTTTCTTCTGAACTAGAATCTTCGTCAAAAGTTGAAGTAATAGTAATAACCGGTATTGAAGGTCTTATAGTTGTTGTGAAAGTAGTTGGAGATACAATATTATTAATAGTAACATAAGAAGTAATAATTACCGGTGTTGGAGTATCAATGTTATTGATATTGTTATTATTGTTATTATTGTTATTATCAATGCTATTGATATTATTATTATTGTTATTATCAATATCAATAGTATCAATAGTATTAGTAGGAGTTGGTGTTTCATAATAGTATAAAGTTGATGTATAGGTTCTCCATTTTGTAAGAAAAACGGTTGAAAAAGAGTGTTCTAAATAAGTTACAGTTGAATAAATAAAAGGTTCTGTTACAATATTAATAGTTGGTTTTGGAGTATAGATGAGATTAGTTTCTTTGATTTCCTCAACTTTAAAAGTGACAGGTTTTGTTATTGTGATTGTGATTATTTCAATATAAACCTTATTAACTTTATTATTATTATTATTATTGTTATTACTGTAATCATGTGTAATTGTTGAAAAGACAGTTGTTTGTTTAGGAATAATAGTCGTATAGTAATTTGTAATTATAGTTCTAATTGTTGTTGTTTTCGTAGAGGGAATATATTTGAATTCATTGAGTGTGTTAGCATTATTAGCATTATTAGCATTATTAGCATTATTTAAATCATTATTAGCACCTGGTAATAAAGGAATAAAGTTAGTTGGTTTATATGAAGGAGGAGCAAGAGGTGGATTGTTTATAGAAGAAATATTTGTATAAAATGGTAAAACTGTAGAAGATAAAAAAGGCTTTAAAGATGAAGATTGTGATAAAGATGAAGAGTTTGAATAATTGATTCTATTAAATAAATTAGCTGGGAATGCATTTGAAAGATTAAGAAAGATAAGAATTAAATAAATCATTTTGATTATTATTATTATTATTATTTAATCTTAAGTGATTCTATTGTAATTATTACAATTAAGGTGTGTACCTTTTGTGCCTGTATGTTTATGAACCTTGTACCTTAATAATGCTTTTATAAAGACAAATATTATGGTAGTATTAAAATCGCAAATAATAGTGTTAGTTATATAAGAAACTAAATTTATGCGAAAGACAGGTGTATTAATATTAATATTAATATTAATATTAATATTAGTATTAAATATTAGTATTAAAATATATTAATTAGTGTAGATTGCTTGTAAATTGCTTATTTAGTTAGTATAGATTTAGTATAGATTTAGTATAGATTTTAGTATATATTTTTGGTATATATTTTTGGTATATATTTTTGGTATATATTTTTGATATATATTTTGGTATATTTTAGTATATTTTAGTATATATTTTTGATATATATTCATAAATGCAAATATATTCTTCCATTATGCACTCTTAACCACCTTTATATACTTTTCCTAAAATAAGTCGCGCCATGTTTATTAACCAAGCCATTTTAAAATTTAATTTAGTGGAGAAACGTTTTTTAAAAACTACTTAATAAGTAACTAAAAATAATTAAATAAAAATAATTAATTTTAATTAAAACCGTGAAGAATGATTAATAATAATTGTAATATTTATAGTAATTATTATAATAATAATAAACTATTACTTAATAATAATATACAAAGAAAAAAATGTGTGATTTATTTATAATTAATTTACAATTATTTACAATTATTTACAATTTATTACACTTTATTACAATTTATTAACAATTATTTAAATTTTATTTAAAGTTTATATACAATTTACTTAAAATTTATAGTAATTTTTTTAACAAAAAAAATACTAAATAAAATTCTAAAAAATCCATTTTTTATCCTAAAATTGAAAAAAAAAATCACATAAATACTATATCAAATATTAAAAAAACTACATAAAAAATAAAAGAATTTTACAATAATTTTATATAAACTTTTTAAACAAATGTACGTTTTTTAAAAAAAAGGTAAACTTTTCGAGGTTCCAAAGAAAAAAAAATTTTTAATTAAACCCATTTTAGGAAAGTGCCAAGTTTTAATTATATCCAAATAGGAAATTTATTTACTTTTTTTTATTTATAAAAGGGGTGCATAATATTAGTAATTAATAAGCGGTTGTTAGTAATCCTTGGTTTTGTATTAGTCATTTGTTGTTGTTTATTAGTAATGTTGTTATCACACTTACCCTATTGCCAATAATGTATAGTATATTATCTATTATATTATCTATTATATTATACATTATACTATACATTATACTATATAATATAATAATAATAATATAATAATAATAATACAATAATATAATACAATAATATAATACAATAATATAATACAATAATATAAATATAATATATAATATAATAATAATAATAATAATAATATAATAATATAATATAATATAATATATACAACCATTCAATTGTCGTCGTCATGACAACTATCACACATTTAGTATTTTCAATTGTGTGGATAAAAAATAATAAAGAAAAGATAAGAATACGAATTGTTATCAGTGAATATTAATAAATATAAAATAATAAATAAAATAATAAATAAAATAATAAATAAAATAATAAATAAAATAATAAATAAAATAATAAATAAAATAATAAATTAATTAAATATAACAATTAATTGATATTAATTAATATTAATTAAATATTACATATGGCTTAGTAGATTTGTGTGTGCTGGAGGACAGTTGTGTTTATTAATATATGTTGTCATGGTGATCTGTCTTATACTATTATTCTATTATATTATACCTACTATATTATTGTATTATTGTATTATTGTATTATAGTATAGTATATTATAATATATTGTTACTATCTTATCATACTATATTATAATATCTTATATTGTCATTGTAGTTATTTTAATTAATTTTAGTTAATTTTTAGTTACTTAGTTATTTACTTACATCACTTTTTTACAAATTATAATGAACAGTTAGTTAAAGATACTTTAATTTAACTTAACTTTATATAAACCAACTTTAATTAAATATAATTAATTAATTATTTTTCCAAATAATTATACCACTTCACATACGTATTTTTTGAGTATATTATGTACAATATACTGCAGTTTTATGTACTCCTTGATTTTATGCATGATATCTAGGAGAGGTATTACATAAGAATACATGAATACGTAAGATATACATGTACATTACATAATACATAATAATACGTAAGATAACTCAAAATATTACATAAGACAACTCAGAACATTACATAACACATATTAAACTCACTTGCTGTATATACTACAACTATATAGTATACAACTGGATTCTAGAAGTAGAAATTTAGATTAAGTATTTGTTGTTTATTGTATGTGTTTGTTTGTATGTATGTATTTGTATATATTTATTTGTATGTATGTATTTGTATATATTTATTTATATATATTTATTTATATGTACATTTGTATATATTTACATATTACATACTGTCTTCATATCAATCAACTCTCATTCATTATATACCAGTTATTTACAATTATTCAGCAGCAACAACACGAGCTAATAGTTAGTAATGATTTAAAAACAATTAAATAATTAAAAATAACAAATTAATACTCACTATATGTAAGTTGTTTACTATGTGGAATAACAGGACGAATTATTCCCTGAGCTTCAAGTTCACGAAGAGCACGACGAGCAAGAGATGCATTAATTTTTAAACGATCAACTAAATTTGAAACTGTAATAAGTTTATATGAAGCAGCTTCCTTAAAAAGACGATCATAAGTTGGTTGATCAAGTAGAACTTTATGTTGAGCTTTATCTTTAACTTTTCCTTTGGACCATTTCTTTTTAGTCTTTTTTGACGAACTTGTAGCTGCTGCTAATTTGGCAGCTTTGCTTGTAGGTGGAGCTTTAGCAGCCATTTTAATTTTTTATTATTTTTTTTTTACAAATATTAAAAAACTTAAATCCTCTGTTATAAATCTTCTAATATTATTTTATTTTATTTTATTATTAACATTATTTAGTAAAAACTTTATTAAAATGCGTCGTTGTTACGCAAGCTTTGCGTCAATTGTGACTGCCATATATAACACAAATAACCATGACAACACATTACATACTATAACTATAGGAACAAAACAATACATAGGTAATACCACATAGGTAATACCGCAATAACACCAAAGAAATCACCACAGCAACCAATATTATATTCAATATCCATAATACGTTTACAGATATTATCTAGAGAAGATAAACTAAAAATAATATATTAATAAATAAATTTAGAATAAATAGATTAAATATGTTTAAATAAAGAATATTTTAAAATATTCTAAATATTCTAAAAGATTGTAGAATTGTTTGTGGTGTTGTGTGTTTTGTGTGTTTTGTGTGTTTTTTAAATTCTCGTGTATTACACGTTAAAGGTAAGTCTCTATTGAAATTTAGAAAAGAAGGGTTACTATAGGAATTTTAGATATATTCCTATAGGATTCACATAGACTCCTATAGGATTGACGTTGTCTTTTATAAAAACCTATACAAAGTGTTTTTCTCTGGTTGCTCTATAGGTTTTAGTTTAGTTTGGTTTCCATGGGTTTCCTGGTTTTCTGGTTTCCGTAGGAAACTAGATGTATTATGGTTTTTAATGGTTTCCAGAAAACTAGGTGACATTTATTGTTTTTTAATGGTTTCCATAGGAAACTAGATGTATTTATTGTTTTTTATGGTTTCCTACGGAAACCATGAAAAACTTCGAATTCCCATGGAAACTAGAAAATTAAATTATTATTTACTAACGTAATTACAAACTTTTACTTACAGATAAAATGGACTTTTTAACCCAAGAAATTGCAAAAAAAAAATCTCAAGTTTTGAATAAAACCATCAATAATGATTCACATGAATCCACAAATATATCAAAAAATAGCTACGATGAAGACGAATCCAATGATGGTAATTTTATAAAAAATGATAGTGAAAAAGATGATTATTTTATAGAAAATGATAGTGAAAATGACAAAAAAACTGGGGAAAAACGTAAAAAACTTAATGATGAAGAAGATAAAAAAATTCGAGAATTAGAAATTAAACAAAGGGTTGAAGCTAGAAGATTAGCTAGAAAGAAAGAAAACGAAGAAATTGAATATTATAAAAAACAAAAAATTGAGAATAAATTATGGTTAAAAAAGATGAAAAAATCTAAAATAAATATTAATGAAAAGGAAATTATTTTAGAATTAAGATGTTTAAATGAACCAATTAAAATCTTTGGTGAAAGTTTAAAAAATAAATTTGAAAGGTTAATTTTAGCAAAAGAAAAAAAAAAATCTATTGAAGATGAAAAATTAGAAGATGAAATTGAAAAAGATTTAGATATGAATTTAAATTTTAATGATATTAAATCTAATAAATCCAAAATATTTAGACAAATTCATAAATATTTTTTATTTTTATTAAAAACTTGGGATGAACAATTAGATTTTATTCAGGAAATTGAAAAAGGAAGAAATTTAAAAGAATTTGAAATTGGAGAAAAAATCGATAATAATTCTTTAAATAATACAATTAAAAGTAATTTTATTTTTCAACAAACTGTAGAATATTTAAATCCATTATTAGAAAAACTACGTAAACATGATTTACCAAGTAATAGTATGTTTAAGCCATTATCAAAGATGGTATTACATATGCAAAAAAGGGAATATTCTCAAGCAACTGAACAATATATGCTTTTATCAATTGGAAATGCTGCTTGGCCAATTGGTGTTACAAGTGTTGGCATTCATGAAAGATCTGCTGATCAACGTATTACAGGTTATGCTAATAATGATAATTCTAATTCCAATTCTAATTTTAATTCTAATAATAATAATAATAATTCTAATAGTGAGAAAGAAAGTTATATTGCACATTCAATGTCTGATGAAACTACAAGAAAATGGTTAATGGCTTTAAAGAGACTTATTACGTTTGCAGAAACGCAATGGCCTCAATGATTTGATTGTTTAATTATTTGTTGTTTGTTATTTGTTATTTGTTTGTTGTTTGTTGTTTGTTTGTATTTTGTTTGTAATTATTGTTTTAGTTTTATGTTATTTATGTTATTTTACTAATAATCTATTTTAATCTATACCGTACTTATTTAATTATAAATATAATTATAATTTAACTATAGTTAATCATCTTTAACCACCTTGGTGACATTCCCAAAAGGACTAAAAGGATAGAACATATTGTTCTTACTTAAGGTTAAATTCCTTTTGTCTAAAACGGAATTATCACCCGAATTATAATTACAAGAAGAATTAAAAAGTCTTCTCCAAGCGGCATTAATTAAAGATCTTTTGTCCATAATTGGAAAATCACCACTTGATTCCCAAAACATTAAACCACCTAATCTTTTTGATAAAGCATATTGAGCTTTTGCCTTAACGTTACACTTATTATCATAACTAACTAATGTTTGCTTTTCCATATTTTGACACCAAGTTGCACTTAAAATACCATTAACGGTTTCATGCTTTTCAATATTATTTTCAAGTGGTAATTTTTTCGTATCATAAACACCTTTTTCCCAACTACCATCACCAGCAGTTGAAAAAGTTGAACCAATTCCTTTAGCATATGTATAAGAACGACCATAACAAGGAATTCCTAAAACATATTTACTTAAAGAACTATCATGTGATTCAAGATATTCTACTGTTGATTGTACAGAACCATTTGGTGTATTTCTTGATGTATATAAAGGCGCAAGATGACCAATAGTTTTATCCCATGCACCTGAATAATCATAAGTCATAACATTAAAAAAGTCAACAGCTAAACCAAATTGATAAAGTTTAAAAAAATTTAATTTCGATGGTGAAGCAGGAATTGCAAGTGAAATTAAAAATCTATAAGGTTTTTTATTTATATCAAAGAAAATGTTTTTCAATTTATTGTTTTGTTTTTCAATTGATAAAATATCCAAAGATAACTGATCAAGTGCAGTTCTTAAATCAAAAACTGTTGCAATTAATGCTGCAGAATCATTTTCATTATTAGGATATTCCCAATCTAAATCTACACCATCAAAACCATAAAAGGATATTAAATTAACAATAGATTTAACAAAATTACTTCTTTTATTTAAATCATTTAAAACTACTGAAAATGATTCTGCTGATCCCCAACCACCAACAGCCAAAAGAACTTTTAAATGTCTATTTTCTTGTTTTAATTTAAATAATTGGTTAATGTTTCCAAAAAAGGATTTTTCTTGTTCGACATCATTGGGGAATTTTATTTGCAAATCAGCCCATAAATCACCGAATTCAACGTTTCCGGTTGATTGTACAATCTTAGCAAAAGCATAATTCAAATGAGTTATGTGTTTTACAGGAATGTCTCGTACAAAATGACGACGATCATAGATTGACCAACTGTTGTTAGAATTTATGTGAATATGAAATTAAATTTTAATTTTAATTTATATATACATATAAATTATACATATAAATTTGTACATTTACATATAAGTTTTTAAATAGTTACAATTTACATGAACTCACCTCGTATAGTATAAAACCAGACGAATTTCCGACTGCTCTGTTTTTTCCTTATTCATGATAAGAATTTTTATAATTTTTACAATAAATTATAAAAATTAATAAATTAATTAATTAATAACTCCTTTAATTTAAGAGCAGCCTCTATTTATATTATTTAATTCCAAATTTTTTCAATATTTACATATAGAGGTACATGAATACGAAATTCAAGTACGAAATTTCTCCAAAGAACGAAAAAAACAAACAAACAAATAAACAAAGAAAAATAAAGTTTGTTTGTTTATTATTTTATTTGTGAATAAATACGCATAAAAAGATTATTTATTTATAAAAAAAAGCGATACACTTTGCATTTTTCTAATAAATTTTGATTAAAATTTCGAATAAATTTGCGAATTTAAAGGTCTTATACGCTAAAATAAACGCTAAAATGTAAGCCACGATACGATAACCAAATAAATTACAGCAACTCTATAGAAATAAAGAGAATTTTAAAGAAAAGACAGATAATTATAAAAAAAAAAAAAGAAAACTAACAAAAAAATTAAATTTTTTAATAAAACCGGTCTCTGATAAGCGATTGCTTGATCGCTTATATGACGCTAAAATCTTGAACAAGTCGTACTTTTTGTAAAATAGGAAATATTTTACAAATCAGGACGTTTTTAAACGTCCTGATTTGGAATTAAATACTAATAAAGAAATATTTAAGTTAAAAAAAATAAAACATTATACAAAAATGGACATTTTTAATTTTTTAAAGGTACAAAATTTCAAAACTTTTTAAAACTTTTTTATAAAATAAATAAAATATTTAAAAATTCAAAAAAAAATTCAAAAAAAATTCAATAAAAATTTAATAAAATTTAATAAAAACATCACAATGTCGTTTCCAAAATCTGGACCCAATCTAATTGACTTTCTAGTGGATAACTTTAAAAGAAAACATACATATTTAAGAATTTCAGTTACAGAACGATGTAACTTAAGATGTACATATTGTATGCCAAAAGAAGGAATTACTCTTACAAAAGAAAATAAGTTATTAACTACAGAGGAAATTATTAAAATTTCGAAAATTTTTGTTAAATTAGGGGTTAAAAAAATAAGACTTACAGGTGGTGAACCTACAGTTAGAAAGGACATTATTGATATTATTGGGGAATTAAATAAATTAAAAAAGAATAATAATAATGATAATAACCATAACAACTTGGAGGAAATTTGTATGACTACTAATGGCTTAGTTTTGAATAGAAAACTTGAATTACTTAAAAAAAATGGACTTGATGGTTTAAATATATCATTGGATACATTAATTGATGGCAAATTTATATTATTTTCAAGAAGAAATGGATTAAATTCAGTTTTAAAATCTATTGATACTGCTATAAAATTGGGGATATCAAAGATAAAAATTAATACAGTAATAATGAAAAATAAAAATGAAGATGAAATGATTGATTTTATTGAAAAATTTACGAAAAACTATCCTATAGAGGTTAGATTTATAGAATATATGCCTTTTGATGGTAACAAATGGAATAAGCAGAAAATGTTTACATATGCTGAGATGTTGAATATTTTATTACAAAGGTATCCAAGTATGAGGCCGTTAAACACTGTTAGTAGTAATAGTAATAATAATACTATACTGAGTTTAGGCAAAATACCTATCGGAGAAACAGCCCGTACATGGAATATTCCAAATTATCTTGGAAAAGTTGGATTTATAACTTCAATGACTGAAAGTTTTTGTTCATCCTGTAATAGATTAAGAATAACTGCAGATGGAAATTTAAAAGTTTGTTTATTCGGTTCTACAGAAGTTTCTTTGCGTGATGCAATAAGAAATGGAATGAATGAGGATGAAATAGTCGAATTGATTTCAGATTCTGTAAAGAAGAAGAAACAAGCTCATGCTGGTATGGATGTTTTAGAAAGGAAAAAGAACCGACCAATGATATTGATTGGGGGTTAATAATTTTATTTATTTGTTTTATAATTTATTATTTATTTAGGATTTAAGATATATTATTTATTTGTTTTATGATTTATGATTTATTATTTATTTAAGATTTAAGATATATTATTTATTATTTATAACTAAAATAAAATAACATAGAATAAAACTATTTATTATATTCCTCATTTTCATCTTCAGATATAAGATAAAGAGAAACTCTTTCCAACTTACTTTTTCCATGATCAGCCCAATAGATAGCATTATGCTTATCAACAAAAGGAAGTTTACCATTGAAGGTTAAATAACCATAGGGTTCAGAATTGAATTTACTAGATGAAAAATTCCTATATAGTCTCGTTGATTTAAAAGTATAAGTAGATCCATCCTTATCAGAAACATAAGCGTATATAAAAGTATCTTTAACACCAATTGAATATCCAAAATATTCAAATTCAGTAGGTATTGCACAACCTATAACAAGTTTTTTTGATTTAATACATACATATGATTCTTCACCACTATCTTTGCGTAAAGCTTGTATGTAAAGTGCATTAGTGATTGCAAGAAGGGAAGTTACCCAAATAAAAAAGGAAATAATAGAAGCCATTGTGATAGGATTGAAAAAAATTTTGAAAAAATTTATAGAAAGTCCTTAGGAAGAGAGAAAAAAAACAAAAAAACATGATTTAGCTACATATTTATAGTGAAAACAAACCTCTGTTATTTGCATAAAAAAAAAGTAAAAAAAAGTAAAAAAAAAGATAGAACTTCTCGTAATCCCATGGAAATGCTTCAAAGGAATTGTGGAAATTACTAAATAAATAGTAAATAAATACGAATAAATAAATAAATTTATTTATTTATTCGTATTTATTTACTATTTATTTAATTTTTTTAATTTAATTTATTTTTAATAAGATCGCATTAAATTAAATAAAATTAAATAAAATTAAATAATTATTTAATTTAATTTAATTAATTATAATTAATTGAAGTAATTGCGATTATAGAATTCTCAGGTTTCCAGTGGGTTTCTATTTTATTTTATAGTTATCATTAGGTTTCCAAAGGGTTTCTATTTTTTATTTTTCATTTTTGTTTTTCCCGTGTTGTTTTTTTAATTATGTTTTATTATAAAACATAATTATTTATTTGTTAGGTTTCCAATGGATTCTATATTATTTTATAGCATTTGTCAGGTTTCTAAAGGGTTTCCATTATATTTGTTTTGCTTTTGTTTTTCCCCTGTGTCGTTTTATAATTTTGTAATTTGTTTTTCTATTTATTGGTTTCCAATGGATTGTATATTATTTTATAATCATCATCAGGTTTCCAAAGGGTTTCTATTTTTATTTTTTTATTTTTGTTTTTCCCCTGTGTCCTTTTGATGTTTTTGTTTAGTACAGTATATAAATAAATTTATTTATAATTATTTATTATTAGGTTTCCAATGGATTCTATTATATTTTATACTCATAAGCAGGTTTCCAATAGGATTTTGTTTTCTATTTTTAATTTTTGTTTTTCCCCTGTGTCGTTTTCTGTTTTTTTCTTTTTATATTATATAGCTTTTTTATATAGCAATTATTTCACCCCTCATAATATTTCTAGTCAAATTAATATCATATATTATTTTCCTTGTTTAATTTGCCACCGAATTTGCCACCGAAATTTTGGTGTTTTTCTGAATTTTATTATTAATTATTAATGATTTATTATTAATAATAATAATAATTATTTACTTACTGTGTTTATTGTTATATAGTATTATTGGTTGGTCTTTATTAAAGCTAAAAATTACATTTAATTACACGTAAATTCTGTAGTCACGACAACAACAGGGTAATCTATTGTTCTTTATTTTGGATTTTAACCATTGCTTCTCAAAAGATATTGTGATTGGGTTAAAGTGTGTTGCTGTTATTATTTTATATTATTTTATTATTATCTATTATTTTATTATTATTTATTATCTATTTTCACTCATTAATATACTATTATTATATATTAATATACTATTATGATAACTTTAAATCATAGTAATACTATGTATTACTATGTATTACGATCTATTGCAATCTGTAATACAACATATTACGTTCTTAAATGTAATTTACTAGTAACCAATCTTGAAACTATTACGTGAAGAAGTAAGAAATATAAAAAAATATATAAAATATAAAATATAAAATATAAAATATAAAATATAAAATATAAAATATAAAATATAAAATATTATATATAATATATAATATATAATAAAAATGAAACACTACAGAAAATTGTTGTCAAGTAAAATTAATAACCTTACTCACATTGACATTGAAGGAAAAGTAAATATGGTCGATGTTGGAGATAAAAAAATAATAAAAAGAAAAGCAATAGGAATGGGAATACTAAATTTTTCTAAACCATTAAATGAATTAATTATTGAAAAACAACGTAATAATAAAAAACAAGGAATGATATTTGAAACAGCTAAATTAGCTGGTATAATGGCTGCTAAAAAAACTAGTGAATTAATACCATTAGCACATAATATTCCATTAGATTCAGTTAAAATTGAAATTTCATTATTTGGAACAATTAATAATGAATTAGATAATGAAAATGCAAATAGAATAAAAATTATATGTGAATCTTTAACTCATAGTAAAACTGGTGTAGAAATGGAAGCTTTACAAGGTGTTACTACTGCTGCTCTTACTGTTTATGATATGTTAAAGGCTGTTGATAAATCAATGTATATATCTGAAGTTCGTCTTTTATCTAAACAGAAGGGGAATTAATGTTAATTTAATGTTAATAAAGATTTTAAAAGGAATCCTATGGAAACCAAATACTAATATATTATCCCATGGAAACCTACTAAGAACACAGAATCCCATGGAAACCTAATTTAAATTCAACTCAATTCAATATTTTAGAAATTCAATAGGTGATAAGAAAACTATATATTAAAAATATTACATAATAATGGTATTTATATTATGTAATAAATATGTCCATTTATGGTATATCACGTATCTATGACAACAAATACGTCATTTACGGTAGCTATAGCAACTACACATAGAATCATATTTCGTTTGCTTCTGATAGTTTTTTTTCTTTTTATGTGCATAGTAAAAAAAAAGTGAAAAAGTGTAAAAAAGCAAAAAAAAAAACAAAAAAAAAACAAAAAAAAACAAAAAAAAACAAATTTTGAAGGCAAACAAAAAGACGTTTTTGAATTTTTTAGTGTTTTTTTTATTCTTTTTTAGTTTTTTTAGTGTTTTTAGTGTTTTTTAGTAATTTTTAGTATTTTTTATTATTTTTTTATTTTTTCATTTATTTATTTGTTTATTATTTTATTTTTATCCTTAATTAGCAATCAGTTTTATTTTATTTTATTTTATTTTATTTATTTATTATTTTATTTTATTTTATTTTATTTATTATTTTATTTTAATTTCTAATAGTTATTATTTATTTATTTATTTATACTTAATTTACTTTATTTATTAATTAATTAATTAAATAATTAATAATTATTTTATTTATTACTGTTAATAAGTAAATTTAATTATTAATTAAATTTATTTTCAAATAGTTTGTGTCTATAACAGTGGTGAGTTTTGTTTGTTTTGGTGAATTTTGGTTATTTTCAATTACTATTTATTTGTGTTTTTTTTTTTATTTTTACTTATTTATTTTATGTTTAAATTAAGTTAAATTATGAATATGTTTATCTGATTTATTAATTTATTAATTTATTTGATTTTTTTAATTTATTTAAAAAAGTAAAATAAGTTTTATTTTTTATTTAATTTTTTATTTTATTTATTTTATTTATTTTATTTATTTTATTTATTTTAAAATTAAACTGAATTATCATTCAAATTAAAATAAATTTAATCAATTTAATTTTATTTTGTTTTATTATTTATTTTTTATTTTTTAATTTAATTTAATTTAATTTATTTTTTTATTTTTTTATTTATTTTTTATTTTTTATTATTTAATCTAAATTTTTTTATTTTAAATCAAATAAATCAAATTAAATTTTATTAATTTATTTTAATTCGAATGATTAATTCAGTTTTTTTAAAATAAATAAAATTAAATTTAATTAATTAATTATTTATTTATTATCATTTCCTTTAAACTAACGCGCAGAATATGCAGGATGAGTGCGAGTAGCACAGAAAGTACAGGTAGCACAATGAGCACTTCTTCGGTTAAAACGCCACCTCAATTAAAAGAATTAAAAAGCGGAAGACGGAGGAAAAAACACACTTCACCTGATTGGAACGAATTTTATAGAAATGGTGTTCCAAAGGATGTTATTGTAATAGAGGATAGTTCGGATGATGACACACAATTGAGTGGCGAAACTTTAGGAAATTCCAGTTTGAGCGGAAATTCCAGTTTAAATGGAAATTTAATCGGAAATTCAAGCTTAAATAGAAATGGAAGTGGAAATGGAAATGGAAATAGAAATTTAAATTTAAATGGAGCCGCAAAAAACGGCACATTATTTAATGAGAAAATATTTAGCAACTATGGTGATGACATTTATAGTCCTAAAATACAAATTTCAACATCTTCAAATCTCAAAAGACATAAAATTTATCAAGAAGAAGAACAGGGTAAACGGCGGAAGTCTGAAATTTATAATCCTTATCTTTCTTCTGTCTCATCTCCGGTTAGTATGAATTTAAATTCAAACATAAACTCGAATATGAATCCAAATATTAACCCAAACATAAACTCAAACATAAACTCAAACATAAACTCAAACATAAACTCAAATGTGAACGCATCTTTTTTAAACTCAAGTGCAAACTCAAAAGGATATTTAACTCCAGATGATGGAATATCATTTCCTAATCTTTTTGCAAATTCACAGAGTCAAAGCCAAAATAACAGCATAGATCAGCACTTGAATTTTTTTGCTCCACAACAAGATTTTACAAATTTATCTCAAATATTCACAACAACTGGTTCAGTAAGAGGTGTAAAAGTAGCGGCATGGATGTACAAAGGACTTCCAGTACGACAACCTATTAGAAAAGCAAAAGAAATTCAAGTACAAACTATAATAGAAAACAATCAATCAACGAATCAATTATTTAATAACCATTTAGCGCAACAATCTGGTATAAATAACAATAATAATAATATAGGTGCAAATTCTCATAATTCACCTAAAAAGAATATACAATCATCTTATTTGAATGGCAGTATACAGGACAATTCATTTACAAATAATAAACAAATTGTCCCTCCTGCACCATTATGTGATGATGATAAAGATGGACATTTCGTAATTGTTCCAGATTCAGTAATTGCAAATAAATATAAAGTAACACGACAATTAGGACAAGGAACATTTGGAAAAGTTGTTGAAGCAGTTGATATGCACACAGGTAAAAGTGTTGCTATAAAAATAATTCGAGCAGTTCAAAAATATAGAGATGCATCAAAAGTTGAATTAAGAGTTTTAACAACATTAAATTTAAATGATTCAAAAAATGCAAACCGTTGTATACATCTCAGGGATTGTTTTGATTTTAGAAATCATATATGTATTGTTACAGATCTTTTATCAATATCAGTATTTGATTTTTTAAAACTCAATTCATTTGCACCTTTCCCTACAAGTCATATTCAACGATTTACAAGACAATTATTAACATCAGTTGCATTTTTACATGATTTAAATTTAATACATACAGATCTTAAACCTGAAAATATTTTACTTGTTGATTCATCTTATACTATTGAACCTTTTAATTCGGCAACAGATTTATCAAGTATGAAATATAAGCAAAGTAAACCAAATAGACTAAAGAGTCGTAAAGTTCTTAAGGACACTAGTATTCATTTAATAGATTTTGGATCAGCAACATTTCAAGATGAATATCATTCATCAGTTGTTTCAACGCGTCATTATCGTGCGCCTGAAATTATTTTAGGTGGAGGATGGTCATATCCTTGTGATATATGGTCAATAGGATGTATAATTGTTGAATTATTTACTGGTGAAGCACTTTTTCAAACACATGAAAATTTAGAACATTTAGCTATGATGGAAAAGATTTTGGACAAAAGAATTGATTATAATATGATTTGCAATGGGTCAAAGATTTGTCAAAAATTATTTTTACCAGATTCAAATGAATTAGATTATCCAAATGATTTAACTACAAAGCAATCTCAAAAATATGTGACAAATTTAAAACCTTTAAATGAAATATTTGCAAAGAATATTCCTGGAAGAGCCTCCCTGGTGGATCTCATTCAAAGGATGTTGACATATGATCCTAGAGAAAGGATTACAGCTCGGGAAGCGTTACTTCATCCTTGGATTCACATGGATATAAGTGATGATGGTTCTAAGTCTTCTGGTGCGGGTCAGTGAGTGTGGTACGATAGCGTGTTGTGTATATGTTATATTGTGTTATATATATATATTATATATATATTATATATACATTACATATATATAATATATATTGTATACTTATTTCTTTTATTATATTTATTCTTGTTTATATTTATTGTATTTATTATTGTTACTTGTTACTTATTATTTATTATTGTTATTTATTATTGTTATTTATTATTTATTATTTATTATTTATTATTTATTATTATTGTTTACTCTCTACGGATGCTTATTGTTTTTGTTTATAGGTGAATCAGTTGGATATGTAAGCCGGGTGCATACAAAATACATACAAAATACATACAAAATACATACAAAATACATACAAAATACATACAAAATACATACAATTCATATAAAAACACATACAATTCTATATTCTACAGTTCCTGTTATTCTCTACATTTTTATTATTTATTTTCTATTAGTTGCCTTTTCAAGTTTTCTTTTTATAGTTATTTTTTATTATTATTTTTTATTATTATTTTTTATTATTATTTTTCGTAGTTGTCGTAGTCTTTCTTAAAAATAATTCGGCAACACAACCGAAGCAGTAAAAATTAAGAAATACATACAAATAAAATACATACAAATAAAACATATACAAATTTTAAAAAAATACATAAAAATTATAAAAAATACGTAAAATCACACAAAAAACACACAAAAAACACACAAAAAACACACAAAAATCACACAAAAATCACACAAAAATCACACACAAATGGTGGAAACTCGAAGTTTTAAAAACACTAAAAACGAGGAAATTGGAAGTGAAAATGGAACTGGAAGTGAAATTTTAAAAAATACTAACAATTTTAGCAGTTTTGGCAATTCTGAAAGAATAAAAGAACCTGATAATTTTGAAAAAAATGAAAAAATCAATATAAATAACTTAAAAAACATAAAAAATCATTATAAAACTAATAAAACTAGTGGAAAAACTCATGTCGGAGAAATATTCCTATTTGTACCAAACATTATAGGCTACTTAAGAATAATTCTAGCATGCATTTCATTAATCTATATGTCAAGACATCCAAAATTATGCACTTTTTTATATGGATTATCATGCCTTTTAGATGCATTAGACGGATATGCAGCAAGAAAATTAAATCAATCAACTTCTTTTGGTGCAGTACTTGACATGGTTACAGATAGATGCACAACTTCATGCCTTATTGTATTTTTATCATGCGTCTATCCAAGATTTATTTTATTTTTTCAATTTTTAATTTCTTTAGATTTAGCTTCACATTATATGCATATGGTTGCAATGAATGCAGTTGGTGAAAGTTCACATAAATCTGTTAAGAAGGAATCATCAAAATTATTAAATCTTTATTATTCAAATAAGAATGTTTTATTTATTTTTTGTGCTGCAAATGAGTTATTTTTTGTTGGTCTTTATTTAGCTTCTTTTCCACTTCCGACTCCTCCTTGGCTTGGTGAGTTTAATGGTATTCCTTTGTCGTATAGGACTTTGATTATTATTATTACTTTTCCGGGTTGGTTAATTAAGCAGTTTATAAATGGTGTTCAATTGTGTAGGGCTGCTTTGGTTTTGGCTAATATTGATTGTGAGAGGAGGAACAAGCAGTTTTAGTATTAAATATGCATTAGTATATTAATATTTAATACATTTATACATTTATGTATTATTCTATTATTTCTATTATATTTACTACTATTTATTACTATTCCTATTTACCATCTATTACCATCTATGTACATTATATTACATCTATTTATTATTTATATCACATCTATTTATTATATATCACACTATACAAGATAGATATTATTTGTTTGGCTGTTTTAGTTATTTAAATACAAGTGTTTGTTTAAATGCAAGTTTTAAGATATGTGTCTACTAACCAACTCAGAAACCGTAGGTTTCTATATAATAAGGAATCCACAGGATTCCTACTTTACAATAAACTACATGGATTCCTACCCTGTAAACATAGCAACCCTCTTTACACGTAATTACTTCACATTTAACTCCACATTATTGTATTTAAAAAACACATAAAAACACATAAAAACACATAAAAACACATAAAAACACATAAAAACATATAAAACACACAAAACACAAACTATCAATTCCACCCAATAACACCTGTTCCCAACACTTCACCGCCTGAAATTATTCGACAAGCTAAACCTATAATTGAATTCTCATCCAATACGTTAAAAACTAACTTTTCTTTTAAAATTTCCTGGTTGCCATGTGAAGGAACTAAAAAATTATGACGAAATAATAAATTATCGTTTTCTAACGTAAAAACATCACGTAAATCACCAGTTTTTAATACTTCAAGAGTATATTTATTATTATTATTATTATTATTACTGTTATTACTATTAATTTTACTGTTAATATTCTCCCATTTAACTGTGTGTAAAATAGTATTTTTTTCTTTTTGTTCATTCAAATTTTGAAATATTAATTTTGCTGTAATTCCAATTTGTTTATCAAAGTCCCTAGTTTTTATTTTTTCCATATTATTATTAACAGGGTGTATAGCAACCATTGCTTCACCGTCTGCTTCTTTTATTCTAAGTTGATTTCCACACATATTTGTTATTATTATTATTATTATTATTATTATTATTATTAAATTATTATTTATTATTTTTTATTATAAGTAATTATAATTTAAATGCAATTTGAGGTAGAAATACATATTTATATACTAATTTTTTGTTTATATACATTTTAGTTCCATAGTTACAAATTAGTCAATTTACTCGTGTGATTAGACTCATATGAGCAAATAACCGGAGCAAAAGAGTAATTAGAAACTAATAACAATAATAATAATAACAACAATAAGATCAAATAATAAATAATAAGAGTAAATAATAAATAATAAACAATAAACAATAATAATAATACAAATAATAAGGATAATAATACAATAATACGAATAGCATATATGTATAGTATTTACAGGCAATTACGATAATTATATTTCTCAGTAATTTGCTCGTATGCAAGCAAATTCAAATATAAACCAAAATTCTTTTTACAAACAACTATACACATACACATACACATAACTCTTTAAAAATATAAAATAAAGTTATTATACACTTGTTTTTCATTATTTTCAATATTTTCCCCTTGTAATATTTAAAAATAAACACTCAAAAATTAAATTTTAATCACGTAGTCTTGCATAACCTTTAGTAAGAATATTATCAACACCAATTCTTTCTTCCTCTAATACTAATAACAAATCTCGCATAACTATACTATGTTCCTCTCTTGCATCTCTTATTCGTATCATATTATCCGATCCAGATCCTCCACCACTTCCAAAACCATGTGTTGGTGTACCTGCACCACCACTATTTGCTGCACCTGCACGCATCCATGAATACTTTTTACCTTTACCTGATGATGTCATTAATGCAACTGTAGCATTAGTTGCTCTATGCATAGATTGTTCTGCAAATGATGTTATTCCTCCACTAGTTGATGAACTTCCACCATTATTATTATTCCCATCTGTACCACTACCATTTGTACTATTATTTCCTATACCACCACTACCACTATTACTACTTGTATTATTATCACCATTTTTACTATTATTTCCATTATTATTTGCACTATCTTTATCAGATCCTTTTTCAAATACCCCCCCATCATCAGGAGCAACAAGTGAATCCCTTTCAAGACTAGCTCTAGCAGAAGCTAATTGTAAATATTTATCTTCAGCTTCCTTATCTTTAATAGCAATTTGTCTAACTACTTTTGCTAATTCAGATGCTGTTGAAAGAGAAGATAATGTTGATCCAGATGATGAATTAGATAATCCTGAACGATGTGATAAATTACGTCGATGTTTAGAACCTTTTGAACCTCCTGAAGGAGTAGAAGATCTTGAAAATGGAGAAGGAGATGGTGATGATGTAGAAATATTAGGTTGAACATGCTGTATCTTTTTAGAATTAGATCGTCTATATCTAGAAACTATAATTGTAGCAGTTAAAATATTAGTCATCCATTCTTCACATCCTAATGTTATTAGATTCATTATATCCGAATTATTATTTGCATGCAATCCACTATTTGTTAAAGAATTATTTAATGATGGTTGAATTCCTGTTAATCCGGCATCTAAAACTATTTTATTAACCATTTTTAATAAATTTGGTTGATACAAAAAAGGGATAACAGGAAGATTTTGAAATGTTGTATCAATTTGTTGTCGTACAAATGGAGAAATATTATTTTGTATTCCAGTATTTGTAGTAGATTGTGTTAATCGTTGTTGTGATTGAGGAGTTTGATGAAGATGTTGACTTTGTAGATTATAATGTGTTGATTCTCGTTTCACGTTAGAGATAGATGAACCAGTACCTATTCCTTTTGTGTCTAAACTACTTGTATTGCTTCCTGCCATAGAGGAAGAAAGAAGTGCTTCTTCTTCTTTAAAATCTATGCCTGCAGCTAATAAAACATCTGATATTTGATCTGGTTCAGCAGCTTCTTTGTTTGTATTTGTATTTGTATTTGAATTTGAATTTAAGTTTGCATTTGAACTTGTTTTTAAACTTGTATTTGCATTTCCAGCTGTAACAGAATTTGGTGTTGTTAAAATCATTGAATTATTATTTGTCTTTAGCGAATTATTTAAACCAGGACTTAAAGCTCCAAGTGTAGGAGTTTGTGAACCACTTCTAGACTTTGATGTATTATTATAATTAATTGTAGGAATTGAAGGTGATGATATAGTTGAAATATTTTTATTATTTTTTGAAATAATATTATTAGATACATTTGAAATTGGGGAATTAACTGTTCTTGTTGTATTTGTGTTTTTATTTAAACTTGAATTATATAAATCCGAATTATTATTTGAGTTGGATTGATTTAAAGATGGAACAACTGGAGAAGGAAAACCAGATGTGGGTGAAAAAGTAGATAAAGAAGCTGGGGAAGTTATATTCTTTTTTGAATTTTCTGCAAAAGATCTGGGAAAAGCATAAGCAGATACTGAACCTTTTGCAGTAGAATTAGTTAAACCGTTAGAAGAAGTTGAGGAAGTTGTTGAAGGGGTACTAATGATAGGTGTTGCAGGATTCGAATCATTAGAGGCATTTAAACCATTTCCTGGTAATTGAAGACTAAATCCTTTATCGTTTGAATTAGAGGCTTCTGTTGATGGAGAAGGAGAGTTAATAGGATTTAAAGCAAATGAAACAGAGGAAGATTGTTTTTTTGAAGTGATAGTAGGGGAATTCGCTAATTGACTTGAAAATATTCCATTAGTTGCAGTTGTTAAATTCAACGGTGAATTTACAGGGTTTGAATTAAAAATAGAATTTGAATTTGAATTTGAGTTTGAATTTGAACTTGAATTAAAAATAGAATTTCCATTCATATTTAAATTCATATTCGCATTTAAATTTGTACTTTGATTTGAACTAAAGATAGAGTTTGAAGTTAAATTTAAATTTTGGTTTTGGTTAGAATTGAAAATAGAGTTTGAATTAAAAATAGAGTTTGAATTTGAATTTGAAGTTGTATTATTAAAGTTTATATTTTGATTTTGATTTGAATTCAAATTCTGGTTAAGGTTGAAACTTTGGTTAAAATCTTGACTTATGTTTGAGCTTTGGTTAAATGTTTGATTAAAATCTTGGTTAAAACCTTGATTTTGAATGGAATTTTGATTTAAATTTGGACTTTGATTGTTAAAATTCTGGTTAGTTTGACTGGAAATGGGATTTATATTTTGATTTATATTTTGATTTTGGCCTTGATTTTGGTCTTGATTCTGATTTGAGATAGCATACTGACTGGAAACTGAATTATCTGTTGACAAATCTAAACCGGCAGAATTTGCGTTGTTAGTATTAGAACTGTTAGTATTAGCAGAATTACCGGTGCCGATGCTAGGAGAGAATTTTGATCTTTTAGCATTTGGAGCGGAAGAAAAATTACTCGTTATGCCATTATTTTTATAATTTGTATCAGGAGATTGTTGTCTTTTCATGCTAATTGTGCTGTTTTTTAGCCGGTCTTTGTTATTCATTGTGATTTTTGTTCCTGTGTTTACTGTGCTTACTGTGTTTTCTGCATTTTCTGCATTTTCTGCATTTTCTGCATTTCCTGCATTTCCTGCATTTCCTGCTGTATTAACTGCTGTATTAACTGCTGTATTAACTGCTGTATTAACTGTGCTCAATGCAGCATTTCCTGCGTTTGCATTCGTTCCACTGTTTTCTTCTGACATTTTATAATTAATTAATTAGTTTGAGTAATTTGAGTAGAAAATATAAAAATGAATAAAACCAAGTTAAATTTATTAGTTAAATTTAATTGAATAAAATATTTTTAAATCCAATTTAAAAGATACAAAGATAATTTTCCTAAAAGAATAATTAATTAATAAATAAAAAATTAATAAATTAATAAATTAGTAAATTAATAGATAAAAAATAAAAAAATAAAAAAATAAAAAAATAAAAAAATAAAAAAACAAAAATTAAGTAAATAAATTTTAATTTTAAATAAAAAAAATTAAATAAATATAAATAAATCTTATCTTAATTTTAATAATTAAATAAATAAACAAAATAAAATTTAATTTATATTATAATTAAAAATAAAATAAAAAGTAAATTTAATTTTACTAAACACAAATAAGAAAATTTAAATAAATTTAAATAAATATTAATTTTAAATTAAAAAAATTAAATAAAATAAATAAAATAAAATAAAATAAAATAAAATAAAATAAAATATAATTCAAATTAAAATTAAAATTTACATTTAAAATTTAAAATTTAATAATAAATGAAATAAAATAAACTTAAACTAAATTTAAATTTAAATTTTCACTTTTAATAATTAAGTAATATAGAAAAATAAAAATAAATAAATAAAATATATTTAAATTAAATTTATTTTTATTTTTATTTTTAATAATTAAGTAAATAAAAATAAAAGGTAAAAAATAAATGCAAATGTAAATTTAAATGAAAAATTAAAATTAAAATTAAAATTTTAATTTTTTATTTTTAATTTCTATTTTTTATAATAAAGTAATACAAAAAATAACTTAAATTTAATTTAAATTTCTAATTTTAATTACTAAACAAATTACGAAAAAAAAACAAAAAATAAATATAATAAATTTAATTTAAATTTTATTTTTAATAATTAAATAAAAAATTGAAAATAAAATAAAAATAAATTTAAACTTTTAAATACAATACAATTAAATAAGTAAAATAAAAAAATAAATAAATTTTAAATTTAACTATAAAATTTAATTTAAATATATAAGTTTAATTTTAATAATTAAATAAAAATGAAATAATTTAAATTTAAATAATTTAAATAAAAAAATCAATAAATGTAAATTCAAACTTAAATTTAAATTTTAATTTTATAATTAAACAAAAATAAAAAAATAAAAAAATAAAAAAATAAAACAAAAGAAAATAAATAAAATTAAATATAAAATTAAATTTAAATAATTAAATGAATAAACAAAATATAAATGTGAACTTAATTTTAAATACGAATAATTTAAATAAAAAATTAAATAAAATTGAATAAATTAAATATTAATTTTATTTTTAAACCAAGTAATATAAAAAATAATAAAATAAACTTAAATTTAATTTAAATTAATATTCACATAAAATAAAAAAATAAAAAAATAAATAAAATAAATAAATAGATTCAAATTCAAATTCAAATTCAAATTCTCAATAATGAATTTTAATAATTACACTTGCAAAAAATCGAAAGCAGTTTCCAAGCAGGATAAATATTAATTTACCAATTAATTTATTTTTATTTATTTTTACTCTACGTACAAATATGCAAACATAATAAGAAAAAATAAAAAAAAAAATAAAAAAAAATCTAATAACACAGAAGACAATAAAATAAAGAATCTGCCAATATTTACGTCAAAAAATGCGAAAAAATGCGAAAAAATGCGAAAAAATACTGGAAAAATTGATTTTTTAATACTTTTTTTTTTATATTTTTACCATCACGGTTGGTTGTCACAGTAACAAATTTAATCTATATAAATTGTCTTTTCTTTATACAGTAGTAGTAAAGAAAAAGTAAAAATAGAAATTAAAATAGAATAGGAATACACAGGAAACCTGCTACATAAACGGAATACACCGGAAACCAATACATAAATGGAATCCAACTGAACATACTACAATTAAAACAAATCCTTTATATTCTATCTCTATATACACATTAGACAGTTGGAAAATTAAACGTAGGACCATATCTACTTGTATCAGCCTTCATGGCTTCTCTTATTGCCATAGTAGCATACTGCGAAGATAATAAACGTAGTCGTAAAACAACAGAAAGATATTTAACATTTGAACCCTCTGAACCCTCTGTATCCTTGTTTTCAAATTTATTTTCAGGAATAAATACATCTCTGCCATTGTTTCCAATTTGATCTAAATCAGTGTAAACAAATTGTTGATTTAAATCATTGTGTTCTTTAAAATAATATTCCAAAACTTTAGGTTTAGCAAATACATGTCTATATGTACCTGTAAGAGAAAATTCATTAATATTTCTTTCCATTTTATAAGGATCTAATCCATCTTCCTTCATAAGTTTCTCATATATTTCACCAAGAGAATTCGTAGGATATTTAACTTTACATCCTGGAGTAGGCAAAATTATATCATATATAGAATAAGTATCCTTTTCAATATCTTCTTTTGTAACAATATAAATTTTAGGCATATAATCTTGTTTAACATCTTCAATATAATCTTCATCTATTTCATCATTTTCAATTTGTCTGCTACCATCATCATAAACCATATCTCCTTCTATAACTTTTAAACCAAGTTTACGTCTTTCAGATGCAACTCTATTCCAAATATATGATTGATAAGAATGTACATATAATAATCTAAGATTATAAGGAATTTGAAGTAAAGCTCCTTGATAATTAGTTGCTTGCTTTTTTAATGATTTTAATATTGATGTTTCAGCAACAGCTCTATATGGCATTTTAGAAGCTGTTAAAAAAGGATCTTTAGTATCAGCCCAAATTTTTCTTGCTTCACGAGTTTCATTGAAAACTTTAACTTGTGGCATTAAAATAAGATTAATTGCATCTTCAAATTTATATGATAATATACATTTACCAATTTTATATGATGGTACAGAAAATGTACCAAATCTTTGCATTCCAAAATAATTAATAAATCCATAATCTCTTAATAAATTAAACGAATTTGAAATTTTTTCTTTTTGCTCTTGTAAAAGTTCATCTTTTTTATCATAATTAGAATTATCAATTTTTAATACACTTCTTAATGTAATTAAAAATTCATTCCCCATTAAATCTCCCAATCCAATTGATTGTTTTGTATATTTAAACCCTCCAATTTTTATAGCAATAAGTGCTTTATTAAGAGTTAATAATCTATCTATAGTTTGATGAGCAATTGTACAATTTTGTACCGTTACACCCCTTCTATCTTTTACACCAGCAAATGTTATAGATTTTGGATTAACTCTTAATAATTTAACGATTAAACTACATGCTTCCATAGTTTCTTTATTTTCTTTATATAATACAAATCTTACAAATGGTTTTGGATGCCCATACACTTTTATAACTTCTGATGAAGATTGTGCTCCTCTTCTTTGTTGGTTGTTGTTTCTTCTTTGTTCTTTTGTCACTCCTGATCTTAAAATTTTTAGTTTATTGTCAACCGTTAAACTGTCTATCCTTGTTCCATAGATGTCTCGTAACAGAAAATGAATTTTAGTCCTATTTTCTTTGTCGAGATATTGTTCTTCTGTAATGAATGAACCACCTTTTTCAACTATTTGTTCCACTTGTTTTACATTGTCTTCTCCAATCAGGGAGCACAATGTTTTTCTCAATTCAGGGTCTGGACAAAATTTACTAGCTGATGGATTCGAGCTTGTTTGTTCTTTTGGTTGTTCGTTTGGTTGTTCGTTTGGTTGTTCGTTTGGTTGTTCGTTTGGTTGTTCGTTTGGTTGTTCGTTTGGTTGTTCGTTTGGTTGTTCGTTTGGTTGTTCGTTTGGTTGTTCGTTTGATTGTTCATTTTCTTTTTCACTCCTCTTTTGGTCTCTTTTAACCTGTTTTTCCTCCTTTTTTGACAATAAATTCACCAAACCCAAGTCTTCTAAATGAACAACTTCACCGTCTTTTGACACTTCATTTACTAGGAAATCGGTGTATCTTTGCTTCAAGAATCCAGTAAATCCGTCTTTTTCAGGAGAAATATACTCCGTAATACCAACATCTTCTTCTGTAGTTTCACCTAAAGTGTTTTCATCTGTAACGATGGTTTCTGTATTGGTTTCTATGCTAGTTTCCCCTGTAGCAATTTTCTGTCGTTTAGCTTTGTGTTCCTCAGTAGAATCCAAAGAAGCCATAATAATAAATAATTTATTATTTATTATTTATTATTAATTTATATAATTTATATAATTTATATAAATTATTAAAATTACTATAAATTATAATATTCTTAGAGAAAAACTGCTAAAAAATACAAAATACCAACAGAAAAACGCCAAAAAAAATCGAAAAAAATTGGATTTTTTTCAATTATCTAAAAAATAACTAAATTCATACACAAAATTCCATAAATAAACCAAAACTAAAATCTTAATCCTGTAAAAATTTATTTTTTTAGTTCTTTTTTATAAAATTTTAAACGTTTTTTCAAAAAAGCCAAAAAAAAAAAAACTTTTGAACGAACATTGTCGCTTAAAATTTATTCTAATTATTTTTGTTTTTCCTTTGGTTGTCTATGACAACCAACCGATGCACCCATAATACGTAGGTTTACATAAATTTACATGCATTTAGATAGATTTACATAGATTTACTATAGGCAATAGTTTTTTTTATATGTATTATTTTTTAGTATGTTTAGTATACAGTATTTAGTAAATTTATTGTCTGTATTGTTTTTTATAGTTTTTCTACTATAATATATATAATATATATATAATATAATATATTATAATATTTTTTTTTTTTTTTTTTTTTATTTATTGTTTTATTTCACCCTGTGAAACACTCAAAACAAATAAAAGGGCATGCCCACAAAGTTGCCTAGCAACCAGCACAATGTAAACAGATTCCCTGAATAGGAAATGTAATTAATTTTTTTTTTTTTTAATTTTTTTTAATTTAAACCCTTTTCGGTAAATTAACCCAGCCATTTTTACATACAAATGACTTTTCCAGACATAATAATAAAACGCGATATTTAAATTTTTTTTATAAATAGAGTATATTTTTAAATAATTTTATTTGTATATTATTTATTTTATATTTTGGAATCGTTTCATAGTTTTTTTTAATTTTTTACAATTTTTTTTATATTTTTTTTGATTTTTTTAAATTATTTTTTTGAGTATTTTTGTTAACAAATTAGTTGATATACAGTGTAGATTACTATAAAAAAATAATAATAAAGCACATATGTTTCTATCAAATTGGTTAAGTAGAGAAAGTAACAAGATTAAAAATACTGAGGTTAATGAGAATAATAAAAATAATGAAAATAGTGATAGTAAATGTGAAAAAATTAAAGGTATCGAAAACGAAATAAAGGAAAGGGAAAATGAAAGAGAAAATGAAGCAGAAAGAGGAAGACAAAAGGTAAAAAGTAAACCTAAATATAAAATATCTGAACCTAATACATATAATTTAAGAAGTGGTTCAAGACATAAAAGAAATTTATCAGAAACATCAATTGATAGGGAAGATAATAATTCTAAATTATTATTATCTCCAGTACCAAAGACTCCTACAAAGAAGAATAAATTTATAGATTTTTATAACGAACGTTCTAGTTCACCATCACCAAAGACTCCTAGAAAAGTTAAAACACCCAAAACACCCAAGACTCCAAGTACTCCTAAAACCCCTAGAACACCAAGAACACCAAAAACACCAAAAACACCAAGTACTCCAAAATATTTAATACAAGCATTATCTTCAAATCTCAATACACCTGAATTAACATATTCACCTGGTTCACCAAGTTCTATTAATAAATTAGATGAATTTAATTCAATATTTGAAGACCAACCTTTAACTCCAACTACACCACGATCAAATATTTACAGTACAGCAGTTGCTTTATTTTCCAGAGGATCTCCAACTAAAAAAAGAAATTCAATAAATAATTTGGAATTTAATTATAATAATAATAATAATAATAATATAATAGGAAGAGAAAAAGAATATGAAAAAATTAAAGAATTTATTAAACCAAAAATTAAAAACCATTCTGGAGGATGTTTATATATTTCTGGATCACCTGGTACAGGTAAAAGTGAAGTTTTATCTAGTATTATAAAAGAGATTAAAGACGATGAAATTTTAAATAATAAAACTAATATAGTAAAAATTAATTGTATGACTATTATGAAACCAAAAGATATTTATAATTTAATATATGAAAAGATTATATTTCATAATGATAATAAATATGATAAATTAGATAATTTATCACCAAATGATTATTTTAATAAAATAGAAAAATCACTTGTATCAAATAAAGGAATTTCTAATTTAATAATTTTAGATGAAATAGATGCAATAATTACAAAGGATCAAGAAATTTTATATAGATTATTTGAATGGGCATTTCAAAAAGATTCTAATTTTATTTTAATTGGTATTGCAAATGCATTAAATTTTACTGATAGATTGTTACCTCAATTAAAATCTCGTGGCTTGTTACCTGAAACTTTAACTTTTAATCCATATAATGTTGAAGATATACAAAGGATTATTATTGAGCGTTTACAAACGCTAAATGAGATATATAGTAATAATAATAATGATAATGATATTGATAATAGTAATAAAAAGAATGATACAAAATTTAGTAACACACTAATAAGTTTACAGGGAATTCAATTAATTGCAAGGAAAATGGCTTCAAATACAGGAGATTTAAGAAAAGCATTTGATATATGTAGAAAGGCAATAGAATTAGCAGAAGAGGATACACGTAAAAAGCTCTCTGCTTCATTGCCGACTATGAATAACAATAATAATGACAATAACGATAACAATAACAATAGTAAATCATATGAACTATTAAGAACACCTACAAAAAATTCAAAAAACGATAATAAAATATCATTAATTTTAAATAATTATTCAATAAATACAATACCAAAAGTTACAATATCACATGTAGCAAGAGTTTGTTCAAGAGCATTTGGAGAATCTACAATACAACGTTTAAAAACATTAAATATTCAACAAAAAGCAGTACTTTGTTCATTAGTATGTGCACAAAAAAAAATTGGAAATAATGGAGCAATTACAATTCAAAATTTACATGATTTTTATATAAAATTATGTAAACGTGATGAAATGATTTATTTATTAAAACCATCAGAATTTATTGAAGTTTTAACTGTTTTGGAATCAAATGGTGTTATAAATTTATCTAAATCTCGTCGTAGTGGCTATGAAGATTGGAGTAACAAAAAGGTTTCTTCTGCTGTGCAGGAGATTAATCTTATGACAGCAATTGGAGATATTGGGATACTGAAGAGGTTTCTTTATAATTAGAGTATATGTGTATTATAGTGTATTATGTATATTACTACTATGTTATGATATATGTATGTGCATTTGTACATTTATGTTTTGGTTATGTGTTTATATATACTTTACAGGCACATTATATGTACATTACATTTACATACAGGTACAAACAATGCAAACTATGCAAATGTATATTTACTATTTAGATATTATTTATGTATTATATATGTACTATTTATATTATTATATTTGTGTATATTATTATATTTATGTATATTATTATATTTATGTATATTATTATTTACTATGCAGTATTATTAAATGGTCTTGTGAAGTAAAAGAGTATTAGCAGATGTAGCAGGTCGTAGTAGGTTGTAAATGGGCATATACGGGCACAGACAGAATATAAAAGGACATAACCTAGGTTATACTCCTAGGTCATAGTGGCCATAGAAGGGTCATACACAGGTCATACGGCTCATCGGCTATATGACCATATGACCATACAAACCCTATCCATCGGACTTGATCATGGGGTACGGACGTATCTGCGGGTGGTTACCATGGCTACTAAAAAAAAAAAACTATAAGAGCCATTTAATTCCAAAAAATTTCATTTTCTAAAAATATTCTTTTAAAGATAAAGATACAATACTAAAAATACTAAAATACTAAAAATACTAAAAATATTTTAAAAGGGCATTATAAATACAGGGGCAAAAAACAATAAAAACAATAAAAACCAAAATAAAAATGCATATATCTAGTACAACCGCGAAACAATACGAAGAAGCATATTCAGCGCATAATTATCATCCATTACCAGTTGTATTCAGTAAAGGAGAAGGAGCGCATGTTTGGGATCCAGAAGGAAAAGAATATCTTGATTTTCTTTCAGCATATTCAGCAGTTAATCAAGGACATTGTCATCCAAAAATTATTAAAGCATTAATTGATCAAGCACAAACGCTTACATTATCATCTAGAGCATTTTCTAATGATATCTTTGGTATTTTTGCTAAATATATTACAGAATATTTTGGTTATGATATGATTTTACCAATGAATACAGGAGCTGAAGCAGTTGAAACATCATTAAAACTTGCAAGAAAATGGGGATATAAAGTTAAAGGTATACCAAAAGATGAAGCAATTATTCTTGCTGCTGAAGGAAATTTTCATGGTAGAAGTATTTCAATTATTTCAATGTCAACTGATCCAGAAGCAAGGGAAAATTATGGTCCATTTACACCAAATCTTGGTCCAATAATTCCTGGTACAGATGATAAACAAATTTTACGTTATAATAATATTGATGATCTTGAATTAGCATTTAAAAATGCTGGTGATAAAATTGCTGCATTTATTGTTGAACCAATACAAGGTGAAGCTGGTATAATTATTCCTGATGATGATTATTTACCAAAAGTTGTAAAACTTTGTAAAAAATATAATATTTTATTTATTTGTGATGAAATTCAAACTGGTATTGCAAGAACTGGTAAAATGTTATGTTGTGAACATTCAAATGTTAAACCTGATATTGTTTTACTTGGTAAAGCAATTTCTGGTGGTATATTACCAGTATCTGCTGTATTATCATCAAAGGAAATTATGCTTACAATTGAACCTGGTACACATGGTTCAACTTATGGTGGTAATCCATTAGCTTGTGCTGTTGCTATGGCTGCTCTTGATGTTGTTAAGGATGAAAATTTAGTTGAAAGAGCTGAAATTCTTGGTAAAAGATTTAGAGCTGGTTTAGAAAATGTTAAAAATGATTCCAAAACAAATGGAATAATTACAATTGTTAGGGGTAAAGGTTTATTAAATGCTATAGTTATTGATTCTAAAAAGGCTAATGGTCGTTCTGCTTGGGATTTATGTTTATTATTAAAGGAAAGAGGTTTATTAGCAAAACCAACTCATGAACATATTATTCGTTTGGCTCCTCCTTTGGTTATTTCTGAAGCTGATATTGACAAGGGTGTTGATGTGATTCATAAGGCTGTTATTGATCTTCCGGAGTTTGTTAGTAAGGAGGAACATTAAGCTTGCGATGCATTGCAAATGCATTACAATATATTTAAAAAAAATATTCATAATTAAAAGCAAATATATACTAATTGTAATAAGTGTTTATGTGTGTATATATATATATATGTATATATGTATGTATGTATGTATGTATGTATGTATGTATGTATATAAGTATATATGTATATATGTATATATGTATGTATGTATATAAGTATATAAGTATATATGTATGTATGTATATAAGTATATAAGTATATATGTATTTATTTATATCTATATGTATTTATATTTCACTTTAACACATCCGATGGGAGGAAATACCGAGCTGGTTCTTCTAAAATGTGAACATTGATACCCTTGTTGTGACTGTGGGGTTAGAAATGAGCTTAATAATACAACTAATATATAATAAATAAAAAAAAGAAATAAAACAAAAACCATAAATAAATAAAAAAAAACTTGTACACACCCAAATATCGAGGAAACACGACCCCATTCCCAATTGTCTACACCCTCTAAGACTTGTTTTTCTAAAGCAAGATTGTGGAATTGATAACGGACTATTTGTCGGTCCTTTTCAGCCATTAAAAGGGGCGTCAAATAGTGTCTTGCCCATAGTTCCTCCCGTAATAGTTCACTAAATGTTAGTGTAAATATTACTATATATTTTATTTATATTATTTTATTATACACGTACGTTCTTTCTTGGACCGTCTTGTAATGCTTGTAAAATCCAAAAATGGTAACAGCCAAACCTATTCCCAAAGCAAGAGAAGGTCTTATTCCTCGGAATGGTAAATTTCGCTATTTGTTAGTGTGAAATACATAGGAGCCGAGATAAAAACAAAATAAAATCCCATGGAAACCAAAAAGCAAAGTAAAGACTAGAAACAAATAGAATCCCTTGGAAACCAAAAATCAAAATAAAGGAATCCAATGAAATCCAAATAAAAATAAATAAAATCCCTTGGAAACCAAAAAAAAAAAATCCAATATACACATAAATAATATATAGAGTAAACATAAAAATACACTAACACATATAAAATATTTCATATTTTATACGCATACATTATACTTTTATATACTTTATGCACTCTATATATTACACATTATACACTATATATTATATATATATAACATATACTGTATACCCAATTACATACCCTCCATTGTACTGGCTCGTATCCCTCCCTGGGCGGTAAATCCTGACCAGCCATTATTAGTCGAAGCACTAACGACCAAAAAAAAACCTATAAACTATACTAATAATAATAATTATTATCGGAATATAGCAATCACAATTGCAATAAAAAATTATAATTTAAAATATAATTTTTTAAATTTATTATTATAATAGTTTAATTCAAGAATTCTTCTTATTATATAGTGATTTTATCATTTTTTTTTTATTAGTTAGGATGAAGATATCAATTGTGGGATTGCTTTGAGGTTGCTATGGAAGCAAAATAAAATATATTTTAATTGGTTGTTATGGAATATTTAGATGATAGTATGAGTAGCTATGGATACCTTCGGTATCCATAGTTACTTATACTTATTTTATACTTACCTATATAATACATTTTATTAAATATTATATTATGGTGGCAAATAAACGTATTACATAATACAATGCAGAATATTACATAACATCACATAATTTTATTAATATATAGGAAAAATAATTTATTTTTGAATTTACAAAGTAAACAAATTAAGTTTAGTCTGTTGGATGGTCTTGAACAGTCTTAGATCGGTCTTAGGGTAATCTTAGGTTAGTCTTAAATTGGTCCTACGACCCTAGGGTATTGGTATTTATTATATACAGAGTCAAACTAACATAGTTTATTTTAGTGTTTACTAGTGTTTATTAGTGTTGTGTTATTGTGTTATTGTTGCTATAACTGGGCATACCGGTCTTATTATAGATATTGGTCTTGCTCTACTGTGAATATTGGTCTTAAGATTCCTTCTAAAACGCCTACTCACAAACAATGTCTAGGACAAATCCAGAGGAAGAAAGTTTATTGCCGAACAAACCGAACAAATCGAACAAATCGAACAAATTGTTCGGTCGAAACCGACCGATTTCTTTAAAATCACACAAACGATCGACTTCTTTAAGTCTTTATCGATATGGGGACGAAGAAAATTCGGACTCTAATACGAAAAATTCAAACTCAAATACGGAAAATTCGGACGATAATTTAAACAGTTTAGAAGCTGGCCAAAGCAGCAAAAGCACGGACAGTGAAAACTCAAATTCGACAGATGATTCTGATTTTCCTAGAGAAAACTCGAACTTTCCTGCGGAAACTGCGGAAAATTCGAACTTTTTACAAAAATCATTGGAAAAAATCCGTCCTGGAACCCCCTACAAACGGTTTTTCATGTACTCATTTGCTGGAGTTTTAGTTATCATAATATTCAATTTAATCTTTTTACCAAGAACTTCCCTACAAAGAGATCTTTTTAGATTACACAGAAACAAACTTCTTCGTTCAGATATTGAAAAAATCATTTTAACCAGTGCAGAGAAAGAAAATATTAAAAATTTTGAATCTTTCTATACCCATGGTGAACATCTAGCAGGTCATAACAAATCTCAAGTTGAATGGACAGTAAATAAATTAAAAGAATTTGGTATAAAATCCAAAATTGATGAATATCAAGTTCTTTTGAATTATCCAATCGATCACAGACTTGTGATTTATAATTCTTCTAATAATAATATCGAATTTGAAGCAAAATTACAAGAAAATATCTTACCAGACGACGAAACAACTGGTTATAAGGATAGAGTACTACCATTTCATGGTTATTCAGCAAATGGTAATGTTACAGGTAAATTAGTTTATGCAAATTATGGTAGATTTGAAGATTTTCAAGTTTTAAAGCAAAATGGAATATCAGTTGAAGGAAATATAGTTATTGTAAAATATGGTGGTTTATTTAGAGGTTTAAAAGTTAAAGCAGCTCAAGAAGCTGGTGCAATTGGCATTATTATATATACAGATTTGATTGAAGATGATAATAGTGAAATTACTGTTGAAAATGGTTATAAATCGTATCCAAATGGTCCGGCTAGAAATCCTTCATCTATTCAAAGAGGTTCTGTACAATTTTTATCAATAGGTCCAGGTGATCCAACTACACCAGGTTATGCCTCAAAACCTGGTGTACCACGTTTAGATCCATCCAAATTTATTCCTTCAATTCCATCTATACCATTATCATGGAATGAAGCATATCCTTTTTTAAAATCATTAGAAGGTTATGGTTTTTCAATTAGAAATAATACTATATTTGGTCCAGATTGGAAACCTGGCGCATATAAGGATTTAAATTATTTTACAGGACCTTCTGAACTAGAAATCAATTTATATAATGTTCAAAATTATTCTACAACACCAATTTGGAATGCAATAGGAACTATTGAAGGTCATAGGAAAGATGAAGTTGTAATTATTGGAAATCACCATGATTCATGGATAATTGGTGGATCAGATCCAAATTCTGGAACTGCCGTGTTTATTGAACTTGCGCGTATTTTTGGTTTACTATTAAAACAAGGCTGGAAACCATTACGTACAATAATACTTGCATCATGGGATGGTGAAGAATATGGGCTTGTAGGTTCAACCGAATGGGGTGAAGAATTTGCAAAAAAATTATCTGCTCATGCTCTTGCATACATTAATGTTGATGTTGCTGTATCTGGAACAAATTTTGAAGCTGAAAGTTCACCTTTATTAGAGAATTTGTTACGTCATTGTGCTAAATATGTTCATATTCCAAATGGTGAAGATAATCCAAATGAGAAAAACACACTTTACAAGCAATGGAAAAAGCAACGTGGTGGTGATAGAATTCATCCATTAGGTTCAGGTAGTGATTATACAGTTTTCCAAGATCATTTAGGTATTCCTTCTTTATCATTTGGATTTTCACAAAGTTCAAAGGATCCAATATATCATTATCATTCAAATTATGATTCATTTTATTGGATGAATAAGTTTGGTGATCCAACGTGGGAATATCATCTTGCTATTACAAAATTATGGGGTTTAATCACTACCTCATTGGCTGATGATTATGTTATTCCTTTTAATTTAAAAGAATATGCAAATAATATAAAGATATATCTTGATAATATTAAAAATCTAATTCCTTCAGAGTGGAGCGATATAAATGAGAATGAATTAGAAAAAGTATTTATTAATAATAATAGTACAGTTAATAATTTATTTATACAATTATTGGAAGCACAAAAGAAATTAGAAAGATTAGCAATATCAACTGATAAATATGCAGATAAACTTAGAGATGATTATTCAAGAGAATATCCTTTACTTAAGTTTTTTCATAAATTTAAACTTTTGATAAATATTTCAAGACTTAATGCTAAACTTTCAAAAATTGAACGTTTATTTATTTACGAACAAGGTTTAGATCGTGGTAGAAATTGGTTTAAACATATTGTTTATGCACCTGGATATTGGACTGGTTATCAAGGATCTCAATTTCCTGGTCTTGTTGAAGCTATAGAAGACAAAGATGAGGAGAATACTAAGAAATGGGAACACATTATACTTGATAAGATGAATAAGGTTATTAGACTTTTAGAGGTTTGATATGGTTTGTATGTTATGGCGGGTATGTTGTTATTTTACGGTGGGTTACTATGGTATGTTTTTATGTTTTATGTTTTATGTTTTATGTTTTATGTTTTATGTCATTTTATGCTTTTTTTACATTTATTACTAGTACTCATTTACTATTATATTTATTATTATTATTTACTATTTACTGGTATCATGTACTACTTGTTATACTACCTCTATCGTATTGACCTTGCAATAGCGGTCCTGTACAAGTAGTTGTAAAAAAATAAAAAAAAAAAATTCTCTTACAGGATTCGATCTTGGCTCAAGTGGGATTATTAAAAAGTAAAAAAATTAAAAACTTAAAAAGTTAAAAAATAAAAATAATTGAAATTATTATTTAAAAGGTGGGAATCCTAAAAAATAATAATAAGCAAGCCAATTGAATAATAATTAATAAAAAAAAAGAATAAGTGATTAAGAAAAAAAAAAATTAAATAGGAAGTCAAATAAACAAATCACCATGGAGACCAAAGTTACTATGAAAAAACAAGAAATCTTGAAAACGACACAGGGGAAAAACAAAAGTAAAAAAACAGAAAATAGAAACCCATTTGAAACCTAGAAAATACAATAAAATAATATAGAATCCATAGTAAACCTAATGAAAATAAAAGAAAAATAAATAAAAGAACAAATAATCAAAACGACACAGGGGAAAAACAAAAGAAAATAATAAAAAACAAAAACCCCTTGAAAACCTAATAAATACTATAAAATAATATGGAATCCATAGGAAACCTAATAAATAAATAAAAGAAAAGTATATAGAACAAAATATTGAAAATGGCGCTGGGGGAAAAACAAAAGAATTAAAATGAAATAAAAGAGATTAAAATGAAATTAAATAGAATGAAATAAAATAAAATGGAAATTCCCTGGAAACCTAAGAATAATAATAAATAGGTACAAATTGTATTTGTTTAGTTGTATTTAAATAACACAAATAATGAATTAATAAGTAAGAATAACTAATTAATAAATAATAAATAATAATAACTAATAAATCATACATACTCATTTAGATTATCTACTATAAATGTAAACCCTGTATTAAAAATACAACATATTAAAATAAACATATTAAATAAACATTAAATAAACATATTAAATAAACATTAAATAAACATATTAAATAAACAGTAAAAATTCTTAAAAAGTCTACCCAGAAGAAACCGGAGGAATTATTGCAATTTCGTCATTTTCATTTATAGCTACATTTTTATCCTCATTAATATAATCAATATACTCATAATTAAGTGCAATATTACAAGAACTTAATATAGAATTTTTAAATCCTGGATGTTTTAACTCAATTTCACAAAGTATTTTATTAATTGTAGATGGTGTTTTATATTGTTCTTCTGAAATTCCTCCAACGAAATCTTTTGCTGACGCGAAGTAGACAACTTTGCAGTAAGTCATTTGAAAAGGAAAAGTACCAAAAATAAAAAAAAAATAAAAAAAAAATAAAAAAAAAATAAAAAAAGGCCCTTTTAAATTTTTTAAATACAATGGGTAAAAAAAAAAAGTAAAGTAAAAATTTAGCAAAAACCTTTGTTAACTTGTTGCAACATTAATTAAAGACTCACAGTATCAAATTAATATTAAAAACACAAAGGTCTTGCCCGGATTCGAACCGGGGTTGTTAGAATCAGAATCTAATGTGATAACCAACTACACTACAAAACCAAATTTTCAGTTTTTTGCAAAAAAAGGTCACTATGTTAGAAGAATTTAACATATAACAACAAGATTAGGGTTAGATTACTGCAAGCTGTTTCTGATTACATAAATATACAGTATACTACAGTAGTATATAAGTATGTATGTATATATATATGTGAATACATACTATAGCACACAAATAGTAATGATTATACTATAGATAGAAATAGTAATAAAATACTATATGTTATATAGTATATAATAATAATAAATAATGCATTATCATATATTATTTTACTATACTGTATCATGTGGCCAGGGTTTCGGAGAAATAATTTTACATATTACATAATCAATCGAGTATGATTATATAATATATACGTCACGATTACATAAGTGACTATACTTCCGTTCGCATAAAGTGTGAAAAAAAGCAATTTAAGCAGTTTATGTGATTTAAGTATTTTTATTATAAAAGGTTTGATTTGTTTACTTGTTTAAAGGATACTAATTAGCATTTGGAAATTTATATTTAGTATTTATTGCAATATTTATTGCAATATTTTATCAATATTTTATCAATATTTTATCAATATTTTATTTGGTTAGGAATTTGCTGGAATACTTGGAGTTATTCGGAATTTACTGGGTTACTTGAATTATTAGATTACATTCACTATGGGATTCTCTTCTGATTATGCTCCAGTTACGGCTGAAGCACTTCCGAATATTATTAGTGCTATTGAATTTTCTGAAGCGTTTATTTCAACACTTAATACAAAATCATGGGCAAAATCAAATACTTATTTAAATGGAACAGTGCAAACTATTCGTTCGTTTAGAAATGGAAATCAATGGTATGGAAGAATTTCATATCATAAGGAATTCCCTTTTGAAGTTTTTCGTGCTACATTGTTGTTGAATCATACAGATAATGAGGAACAGTATATAAAGTCTTTGGAGGAGCATAAGAAGGTGAAGAAGGTTGTGCCGAAGTTTGGATGGGAGGGTGAGTGTTAAGTGGGAGTATTTTTACATTATATTATAAATGTGAATTAATTTATTCAATTTGTATTTGTTTGTTTGTATTTGTTTGTTTGTATTTGTTTGTTTGCATTTGTTTGTTTGTATTTGTTTGTTTGTATTTGTTTGTTTGTATTTGTTTGTTTGCATTTGTTTGTTTGTATTTGTTTGTTTGTATTTGTTTGTTTGTATTTATTTATTTATTTATTTATTTATTGATTTTAGTTATAAATACAAATTGAATAAATTCAATTTGTATTTATTTATTTATTTATTGATTTTAGTTATAAATACAAATTGAATAAATTCAATTTGTATTTATTTATTTATTTATTTATTTATTGATTTTAGTTATAAATACAAATTGAATAAATTCAATTTGTATTTATTTATTTATTTATTCATTTATTTATTCATTACCACTAACTACAGGCTACATCACCCGCTACTCAACACCATGGCCAGCTAAACAACGACAATTTGCCGAATGGGTTCTCTCTATTGACTCACCATCAGCTAAAAACTGCTTTTACAATATTAGCATTCCAGCCAAAGTTGATGAAGATGAATTATTTTCAGGACCAGTATTAGGAGCTTATACATCAATTGAAAGGGTTCGTTTTGATATTGAAAAAAATGCAGTTGAATGGGTTATGTTAGTTACATCTGATGCATGTGGTCTTATTCCTAAATGGGTTCAACATTTATCTTTTCCACGTATAATAACAGAAGATGTTTCTTCATATATTCCTTGGGCACAGGAAAAGTATAAAAGTGGGCAGCTTAATGCTTTATTAGATAGTCAAGCTAAAGTGTTACAACAAATGTATGCAGAAATTGATGCAACTGAATCTAATACTTCAAATATTCCTAATGATAAGATTAAACCTTCTACTATTACTGCACCTTCTTCTCCTGATGGTTCACCAAGGATGAATAGTAGTGATAATAGTGAAAATATAGCTAATGAGAATATTGCTAATGAGAATATAGCTAAGGGAAATATTGGTGATGAAAATGTTGATGAGGGTGTATCTAGTTTGGAGAGTGAATCTTATCCTAAGGTTATTAGAATTTTATCAGGACATTCTACTCATGATGAGAAATAGTTTGTGTATAATGTGATATATTGTTATTTAATATGTTTTTGCTTATGTTTTTGCTTATGTTTTTGCTTATGTTTTTGATTATGTTTTTTAGTTATAATATGTGTATACATACACAAATACATACACAAATACATACACAAATACATACACAAATGCATACAAACAAATCGACTATTCTATTCGGTTGGGTCAGAAACCGCAGTTACAACAATAATAAAACCGATCAATTTGTCGGTTTAATCGATTGAATCGTAATTTTCCATAAAAACGACCGATTAGTTTATCAGAACCGTATTGTTCTGTAATACGAAAACCGACAAATTTTCTGTCCTGGATTTCAGCGGTTCGGTTCGCTTTGAGTTTATAGTTTATAGTTTATAGCTTATAGTTTTAGTTTATATTTTTATTTATTTTTTTTATATATTTTACATAAATTTTTATAGCTATTATTTTTTTTTTTCTTTTAATATAAAATTTAATGGTAAATCTATTGGTTGTTTTTTAAATATATACTTGAAATTTATAAATTTACTAACAAATAGGCTTCAAGACTAGAAATTCATTCGCCTGAAGGTTTAAGAATTGGTAAGGTTAACGATATTAGAATGATAGATAATAAATAAATGATAATGAATGCTGAAAAACAAAAAACAAAAAACAAAAAACAAAAAACAAAAAAATAAAAACGTATAATTTACGTATATATACATATAAATCTATGCAAATTTAATGTGTAAATTCATGCCATTTACTTTGCTTAATTTAGATTATTATATATTATATTATGTGTTGTATTATATTATATTATATATTATATTATATATTGTATTATATATTGTATTATATATTATATAATATAATGTATTATAGTATTA